>JAGDYQ010000376.1:65122-285122 GCA_021962125.1 Bulinus truncatus | reverse complement strand
GGAACTACCACAAACCTCTTCTGAAGAGTTCTCCTTTATCTTTAACGGCACATGAATATGTTTGGGCGCATGGACGAGATGGTCAGCTTGTGGATGACCTGTCGCATCGTACAAAACTTGATTCGACCATTTGAGATCATCGGTGGGATGATGTTTCGGTATTTTCGAAGAAGTCATTTTTTGAGCCTCATCTTCTGTCATGTTTTGTTTTCTTGGCGAAACATTTCTTTGAGCCTCATCTACTGTCATGTTACTCACATGTTTGCAAGAGTCCACATACTCATCCTGGCCGCCCGCGACACAACGTAAACTGCTGCTGGTTGTTTCAGTCGCTGGATAACAGACATCTGCAAGCTACATATCTTCCTCTTTCTGGCAATTAAAAAAGACTTTGGCATTCTCCTTTCTAATGACTTGAGATTTAGATCACAACATCTCGTCCTACTTTTTGAAAAAAACTATTAAAAAAATCACATCTAGGATACCGTAAACCATGAAAGTAAACATTAATTTCACTTTACATCTCAGCTAATAAAAAGTCTTTTAATTTAGTATCACTTCTTGTAGGATGCTAAATAAACAGTGGGTATTCCTCGTCTAAAACACACGAAAATCAAACATTGCACACGTATCATCATATCGGCAAAACCCACAAAAAAATAGTTTATGTATGAGAATAGAAACACAGTTGTTGTTTTGGTTTTTTTTTGGATTAAATCTATACGAACAATTTAAAACGTGCTGAAAAAAAAAAGGGTTACCGTTAAACTAAGCAAGTCTCGGAATGAACAAAAACAACAACATTGTAGTAGTAGTAGTAGTACAACACCAGACACAAAATTGTCGCCTACGCCGACTTGTCTATCTTGTGATCAACATTTCTTTTGTCCGCCTTACGCACTCTTTTTTTTTTCCCAATAACAAAAAAAAAACCCATTTGCGGTAAGAAAATGGTGTACACCCTTCGCAAAGGGGGGAGGGGGTGGGGAGGGGAGGAGGGGGGACAGATCTTGTATCACTTTTCTCTTATAACGGTAGCAGTGTAGAGGCTGGTACATTTCGTTGGGAGGGGGGGGAAGGCCGCGCCTACCCCCACACACACTATTTCCATTCAATTGAACTTTTCCTTTCATGGCTTACAGAATGAACAAAAAAAAATTTGAGGTGGCCGTTGTTTGGGTGTTCTGTCAAGGTGGTATTATTAAACGAAATGTCCTGAACTAAAAGAAGCCCCTCCCACCTGGCTGTCATACCGCCCACCAATTGAAACGCTTGGTCGAGTGTTTCAACATACATATTCTCCGTACCCCCTTTATTTCCTCTCTCTCTATATATATATATATCCCTCACCCCCCCTACCCCCCTTCCTATTTCCATACATAAGACACATTCTACAGGTAGATTAAGGACCAATATGGTCTCTTTACTGGAATTCCCCATTTCTTTTATAGTTGTAGATATAAAAAAAATAAATAAAAAGATAGCAGTGACTGTTATGATGTGACGGATGAACGATCGCTCTGAATGACAAATTTTAACGGTGAAAGGGAGGGTTCGGTTTACTTTCTATCATTAGAGGTTTCCACACATGGGTCTCACTGACTAAAAAAATTATTTCACGTTTACATTCTCACAGGACTGGTTTTTACCACAACCAGGGAGTTCTATGGCAATGTCGCTCGACTTCGAGGAGGGTTGCTTGAGACACCCCCGCCCCCCCCCACCCCCAGTGGCGTAGCGAGGTTAACTTGCGCCTGGGGCACAATACCTTTTTAGTCCCCCCCCACCACTAGAAAACCGTATAATATTATATGTAAAACATACCATTTGGCGCCCTTTTGTGAATAGCGCCAGGGGCATGATACCCCCTTGCCCACCCCTCGCTACGCCTCTGCCGCCCGCCCCCCCCCCCGCTTCCAAAATGTTACATTTCTTGCCCCATCCATTTCACAAGTATGTCGCTGGACGTTTTGTTAATGTATCACTAGTTCGTATTTAGTTAGTAAGTTTACTTATTGGAATTTAATTTCATTACAAAAGAAAAGAGTAAGTTACTTTGGCCAAAATGTTTGAAATTCTCTGCAAATTAACTAAATCAGAATTACTTTTAGCAGTAACAATTGCAATAATTTGTGTTTGTGTGTTCTAAGGTTTTGTTCTGAGACCGGTCATCGAGCGCAGGAAAATGGGGTGGAGTGGGGTGTCATTCAAAGGTGGGTTTTTTTTTTGCCAGCTTATGTGGCGATCCCGAATGAGCGCTTCATAGCAGCCGCAGTCTTGGTTGATGATTCTTCATACACTATATAGAGATTGCAAAACATATCAACAGTGATCTAATTTAAAGGACGGAAGCTCTTTCCCCTACCGGTGACTGTGTAGCTACTGATGTTCTAACACATGTAATGTTCGATGTAGGCGATCGACTATCGTACCGAGGGTCTCGGGTCACTAAAAAGTTCAAGATGGCCGTGGTCTCATCTTCACTGAGAGACTCGAGATTTTTTTCAGTGAAAATTCCCGGCTGAAATGGTGCATCGTACAATAGTTGGGGAATCGTGGATGTTGAGTTGGCCACATATGTGTGTCTTCCTCCCGTGGATGTTGAGTTGGCCACATATGTGTGTCTTCCTCCCGTGGATGTTGAGTTGGCCACATATGTGTGTCTTCCTCCTGTGGATCCTCCATTGTCATTGCAATCTTGCCTATGGTGGGGGATGAAAGAAAGATACCACGAAGAAACGTCCCGCTAGTGGTTTATAGGATGTTAAGGATACAAATCTCAATTACAGACACTTTGCAAGGTCTAACAGAGATTCGAACCTGGGTCCCTCTGGTCGACAGTCGAGCGCTCTACACCGCACGACCACCCGTCCCACCATGAAAAAAAGGACACCATAAAAACAGCCCCATTAGTGGTTTATAGCAGTGTTCATCTAATCCTTGCAGGGGCTTTACACACACCTGGGTGACTTCTGGTGTTTCCGAAACGCGATCTTGTCCGGATTTGATCTGCTGCATGCAAATGATCTTTGGCTGCTCAGCTGGCTACACCGACAGCTTAGTTAATGGATCGTAACACAGTTTTAAAACATCTAACACATAACAACAAGTATTCTACACTATATTAAGTCAAATACATTACGAAAATATGCAACAGGGATGGCCGAATGCCGGCTATTGAAGCCACATGTGGCTCTTTGTTGAATTTAGCGCCACTGCCTGTAAGTCTTTTTTTTTGCCAATGTTTAATAACTTTTCTTCACGTAATCTTTTTTGCGACTCTTTGAAGTGGCTTTTTTTTTACTGTAAAAAGCGAGGAGATTATGTCACTTGCGTGCAGTGGCGCAAACAGGAGGGGGGCAGGGAGGCTGGAGCCCCCCCAGACCAAATCATCATACATATTTTATTATATAAACTGTCTTTTTTCTATATGTGAGCCCCGCCCCCCCCCAGTATTTTTTTTATATGTGAGGCCCCTCCCCCCACAGCATTTTTTGCTGGTTGTGCCACTGCTTGCGTGGCCACCTTAAGTAAAAAAAAAACAAAAGGCATTCAAATGTATCTAAAATAAAACTTTTTCTAAAGTGTTTTTTCCTTGAAAAAAAACAAAAGACGACTATATATCAAACCAAGTCAACTATGATCATATCCTAAATTCATCATTGAAGTGAGATAACCTTTAATCCTATCTTTTAATGTCTTGAAAAGTGAATTATTTCAAACGTTCCCCATGCATCTACGCCTTACATCAGAACTGAATGTAAGGTTGAATGCATATAAAATATTGTAATGTACGATCCGGCCCTGTGGAAATAATTTTGTTTTTCAAAAATCGTTCACCACAGACGAGTGATCAAGTTCTATCGGAGCGATGGTTCACATGGGGCCTGCCGGCCATCTGTTTCACGAGAAGACGATCCCTAAACGAGTTATTTGTACGACTAATTAAAGGATATGGCTAGGTAGTGTAAGGTTGAATGAGGCTCGGGGACCCGCGACGTCTCGCTCAATGAGTGTGAGACACACTTCGCTAAAGGAGAAAGCTGTTGTTCGGAGAGTCATGTCAAGCCCAACCATTGCCCAAAACGATATTTCTGAATAAAATAAAGGCATTGTACAAAAATCTAGATAGCCATTCAATTTCACTCAGCATAGACGTTTGAAATTTTTTTCATTTTTTTTTATTCCATAGCGGACGGTGTATTTTAACATCAGTTGGGGATCATCCATCGGAATCATTAAGTATTAACGTTTTTTTTTATATTAATTTTTAGCAGTCGTGTGCTAAACACACCACCGCCACTTGTGTGTGTGTCTGTGTATTTTTTTTTTAAAGGTGAACCAGTAAAGGATCTGTAAGGTAATTATGGAAGAGAATGAAAAGTCGTTCAACCAGTTGGCAACATTTCTGTGAGCTGCATTAGATAACCCTTGTTACATTTGACACATTCATAGGCGGAGAGCCGTTAGTGTTGATCAGAGGAGCATGCTCATTGCCCCGATCTCGGAATGGTCCCAGTAGACAAACTTAATTTTTCTTTTACACTTGTCTCTCTTATTGAGGAAACCCGAAATGTTCTCGTTTGCCCGGGGCCTCAACCGACTTAACTTCGCCTCTGGTACTGAGGAATGGTACGTGCTGATGGTATGTCGTTCAGGGAGGGAGAGGGGGCGCATCCTAGCACAAACAGAGCTCGGAGGAGGCACAACATAAGGCTCGCGGAGCGCAATGGGGAGGTTAGCGCAGCATGCAACAAACTCATCTCAATGGAAAAAGTGCCAATTATTCGGAACACATAGCTCAATGGGAATAAGGGCCGATTATCCGGCACCCTGAGCTCAATGGGAAAGGGGCCCATTATTTGACACACCGAGCTCATTTGTAAAGAGGGCCAACATTTGGCACACCAAGCTCATTGGTAAAGGGGCCCATTATTCGACACATCGAACTTTTCATTAAAGCACTTTTGTTAAGAGAATAATGATTATAGTCAGAGACTTCTTGCTGAGCGACGACCGTAGTAAAGATTTTAAACCTCATTCATCGACGTAATTTACCTAGACTTTATGAAACTCTACTTATACTATAATTATACTTTCACATTACTTAGACTGGTAACTATCCGTGCTATGTAAATATATTCTACGATTATAAAAAAATATTAAACACACGAATCCAGGCCTGTAACATATTATGCGAGGTTCATACACGTTCTGTTTCCGGCGCATTAGTTAGTGAAAGGATGTCAAAGTCCCTCAAGGCGTTGTCTGTATCAACACAATCCCTTTATATCCAGTGGTTACAGAAACAGATCAATTGTACACTTCATCTGCCCTGATGCCCATTAGTTGGCGCGCTCCGAGTTGCAGGCATCTAGGGGGGATGGGCGTAAATCCTAAATAAGTTTCAATCATCTATCAATGTCTGTTAATTTCACACAGTATGATTGAAAATATATGAACAACACCAGAAACAAATCCCTCTCTCAGTGGCGTTAATATGGGAGGGAGGTGTAAGGGGGCTGTTCACTCAGGGCAGCACTTACTTCACCACTTAAAATGGGCGGCATTTTCACCCCTGTAGTATTTTTTTTTTCACGGTAATTGGGCGGCATTTTTAGAGTTTTGCTAGTTATGCCACTCTCTCTCTCTCTCTCTCTCTCTCTCTCTCTCTCTCTCTCTCTCTCTCTCTGAACTCTCTCAGTGATAACTGCGAGCTGAGACTTAGTCTCTCAGAGTCCGTGAGATAAAACACGCTGTGTTCCTCAACATCTGGGAACCTGCCATAAAGTCCAAAGGCCAGCAAAGCTATCCGACTGGTCCACTCTGCGGTCCGCCAACTCGGGGCTCTCGAAAAGCACATGATGTACGGTTTTCTCACTATTGCCACTAGATGTCTACATACTGACCGCAATCTCGTTAAAAGGACCATGGAGGCACTACGGGGACATGTACCACCATCCAACAAATAAGTCTTATAACTAAAGCGAGTAGATCAATAACTGGATGATGATCTATATTTAGAAGATAAGTAAAATAGTTAGATTTCCTAGTTAAATAGATAGAAAGTCAAAAAGTCAAAATATCTAGATACTTAGACAGATAAACGAATAGATCTATTTATTACTTGAACGATTGTTAGACATACACATAGATAGACAGCTGAAACATAGATACAGATATAAAATTATAAACATGGTTATCTACCTGAAATGTGGGATTTGTTAGAGCAATTTCTTATTCTGGCACGTCCAGTCATCTATGTTTGTTTACATGGTGGCTCTTTAACCACGGTACACCCGGCTATGAAGGGGATGAAAAATGGGCGCAGCTAAAACTGTCCCCAACTAGTGATCTATATGATCAATAATTTGACATATTGTCATATATCCTATCAAGCAGTTGATCGATTTGAAATTATGAAATATTGTACACATGATTGATATATTTCAAGTTATGAAATGTAACTCTGAGGTTATGAAATGTAACTCTGAGGTTATGAAATGTAGCTCTGACGTTATGAAATGTAGCTCTGAGGTTATGAAATGTAACTCTGAGGTTATGAAATGTAACTCTGAAGTTACAGAATGGAACTCTGAAGCTATGAAATGTGGTTCTGAAGTTACAGAATGTAACGCTGAAGTTATGAAACGTAACTCTTTTAAGCACAACTACGCCGAGTGGTGTAGATACTCGCCTGTCAACCTGAGAGTCATGGGTTTGATCCTCGTTGAGAACCATGGAATTTTTCCAGGCGGATGGGGGTTGTGCTAACCACACAATCCCTTCATATGCTGAGGTTATAGAAACAGATAAATACAAATATTATAATCTATTTTGATCAATTTGTAATACTGGAGAGTCATAAATAAAATATTAAGGATTAATAACAACAGAAGCAACAAAATAATAACCACAAAATAACAAACACAATAAATAACGACAAATTAACAACAACACTGAGACAAGTTATGTATAACTCATCATTATTTTTTCAATCAACATTACTTGAGTAAAAGAAATTGCTAATAGCAACTATATATATATATATATATATATATATATATATATATATATATATATATATATATATTAAATGTGAAAAACAAAAGATATGTGAAATGAAAGTTATACAACATTCCATTATTCTTTTTATTGTCTTTGAAATTGTCTGTCTGTCTGTGTCTTTTTCAAAATAATGTCCCTGGCTAAAAAAAAATAATAATCATTACTACCCTTTGTCTAGATAAATAAATACAATAATTGAAAAAAAATAATCTTATGAACACATTTAATCCCAAGAGTTTAAAATTTAAAACATTTTTAATTGATCATGAAGCAGAGAAGAGTTTCTGCAAGACCATTTCGTCTATCCGTACACCCTGGGGCAACGAACAACACCACAACCGCATCCTTCCCCTTTCTTACATTCATCTATTTTTTTTTTTATTGAAAGTAAGCTCTGCATTAATTTTTTTCCACCTCATAGAAACACATCAAACACAATAAATAATAAAAAAAAATATAAAATCGTGCATGACATCTCTAGCCCCCCTACTGAGTTTCGCCCACCCCCCCACCCCATCCTGTCTATCCTTTCACTATTAGATAAATAGTTAGCCCATTATGAGGGGGGGGCTTCAGACAGAATTTGTTCAAGAAATGTATTGCTTCATAGACCAGGTGTGCAAGTTAATCATTTGTCAAAATCGTTTTTTGTCAAGGATTTTTTTTTTTTTTCAATCAACATGTACTAGTTTCTTTTTTAAATGTTTACTTCGCTAAACTAAAATTTCAGATCTCGTTGTTATCCCCGTAACTAAAGAAATTCAACTGAGACGAGAATATTACATCTGGATCCTGTTAAACGTTGAAAAAATTATTTCTGTTGTGTTTAACGTAACTGTTGACATTAGTAAAATAATATTTTAGCACTCTTTCGTTTTTTAATTACACCCATTTCACGTTTTTACCGAGGCCCTAGACAAAGGTACAGATAGGGGCCCTAGGCAAGCTAAGTATTCGGGTCCCCATGCGAAAACGTCTAGAGTGCTGAATGCAAATCTTTTAGCCCTCTGAATCTGGTCCAATAATAAATGCACATATTGGCCTCCCATTTTGTCGGGTTTTATTGTTAGCAACGTCTGACTGACAGGTTGTATAATTTTCCCACTTCATTTCTTGTAATAACAAGATGGTTTAGATATTGTTTACTTTTTAAATAACCAAATTAAAACTTTAATTGTCATTACTTTAATAAGAATATTAAAGTACCGACAAGGGTTCTCTTAGTAGTGGCCTGGGGGGGGAGGTCATATAGGTTACCTACCCAAACAAACGGCGGCTCCGCTTCTGATAGTTAAAAAATTTAAAACATTTTTTTGTGTGTATAAAAAAAGTGTTTCTGATCTTAATATTTGGATTTTTTTGTTGTTGAAATCAACCCATTTTCCGATCATGAATTCTATTTAGACATCACCTGTGGAAAAAGGTGGAAATGGAGTTTTGAACAGTGACGTCACGTTTACTTACCTCAAGATGACCGGAAAGTGGGGGATTGGGGGGGGGGGGTACACTGAAAAATTGTTGACGTCATAAAAACTAAAAAAAAAAAGCTGTTGCCGGACTGTGGACTTCCAGAACGGCCAAGTTGAACCACAGCTTGAAACAGTTCAAGTTGGCAATGGATGGGGGAGTGGAGGCGGATGGACGTGTGGTGCAAAGCGTGCGGCTGTCCAGTCGCTGGTCATAAGTTCGGTCATCGCTGACAGACCCGAGATTTGTTGTTTTTTTTCCAGTTCCTGATGAAAGTACCTATTGTACTATCAGATGCTTTTGGAGAGACTGAAAAATCAGTCTACGAAATTAAACGTCTCATCCTTACAGTGACTGAAAAGGCAAATGGTTATCAGATAGTATAAATTAACGAAGAGATCTGTATTTAACACAATTTATTAATTATATACTCTTCCACTGTCTATGAATGTATACAAATTAATAAAAAGAAAAATAGGGATCAAATAATTTTAAGCTAATTTCTCTTTTAAATTTACACTTAATACATTTCTATAACATTCAGATAAATGCTGGCAAGGATGAGTGTATTGTTACTTCATGATCACTGAACACAACACTGACCTCATATGTTTTATTGTGATTGCTTCTTAAGTCGGCTGGATACAGCAGAAACCATTTTTCTTTGTATGGAGTGACAACTCGTGATGTTGTAAGCAGTGGTTAGGTATTTACTATAATGTAATAATTAATAACTACCGCACTGCTGACTGAGACTGTTGACTGAGACTGTTGAGTTGACTGAGATTGTTGAGTTAACTGATTCCCAGCAGCGCTGCACCTGGACAATTAACCGTTCGTAACAAGCTAACTGGAGGGGGAGGGAGGGTGGGAAAGGGGGGGGGGTGGTGGCGTTAAAAAAAAGATGAAACTAAAAAAGAAAAGAAAGAAAAAAAATTGATGGCAAAAAAAAAAAATCAATTGTAGGTGAGGGGATGATGGAGGGAGATGTTGACGTTTCTAAGAGATAAGAGAAAACAGTTTTGTCTTTCTACCACCCCCTCCTTTCCTTTCCCTCGCAACATTTATGTTTTATAAGTCGCAACCAACGCAGTGGTGAACGGGTGGAGCACGAACAGGGAGAGAGAGAGAGGGAGAGAGAGAGAGAGAGAGAGAGAGAGAGAGAGGGGGGGGAGGAGAAGAGAGATGAGGTCGAGTAGGGTGTGGGAAGGGAGAAGGACAATTTTCTCCGTCCCCTTCCCCTTCTCAATTCCCCCCCCCCCCCCCGTGGTGCATCACTCTTACCGTAACTGACGGGTAATGAAAAGCCGCAGTTCATCCAGGCTCCGTGACCCGTGACCTCGAGTAAAAGTTGTCTTCTGCCGTGCTGGTACTCTGATTACATCTGTCGCTGGGCCTGTGTTTAACGGTTGGATGACCTCGTGATACGAGAGCCTATTTTTATACATATATTTTTTTTTTCATTTTATTTCAACTACAAAAAAAGATTTATTCGTTAGCAGAAGAAAAAAATTTGTTACATCTATACAAAAAAAAAATTTAATAAAAAATAACCATATGATTTAGATCGCCATTTTGTGTGTACAAGTTGTTCAGTCGTTTGGTAGCGATGAAAATTGTTATTTCGTTTATCTTATTGGTTGATCGTAGAATTAAAACACTTAAATTGTATTCATCCAATAGTAGCAGAGACAGTTTTGTATGAAATCTTACTGACATGGTGGACACTCAAGATTAATTCTGACCACATGGGACGTACTGGCCTAGGACCACTCGACGAGCACCGACCTTCGCATCTCCTCTCACCCCCCCCCGCTCCCCCACCCCAACCCCCCCGAATTGGAAAATAGAAGCGTAAATAACAATAAAAGATAATTCAATAAAGATACTGATCTCATCAAAATTTTATAACGTACATTAGATTGAAAACAGTCATTTATGATCTGGTGAAAGTTCAAGTGTCAAGCAGTCGTTTTACATGGTCGACTACAGTAGATACATGGTCGACTGCAGTAAGTACATGGTAGACTACAGTAGGTACATGGTCGACTGAAGTAGGTACATGGTAGACTGAAGTAGGTACATGGTCGACAGTAGTAGGTACATGGTAGACTGTAGTAGGTACATGGTAGACTATAGTAGGTACATGGTAGACTGTAGTAGGTACATGGTAGACTGCAGTAGGTACATGGTCGACTGTAGTAGGTACATGGTCGACTGTAGTAGGTACATGGTCGACTGTAGTAGGTACATGGTAGACTGTAGTAGGTACATGGTCGACTGTAGTAGGTACGCAACGAAGCTAGAAGTTATTGCAGAGTAAAGACGGTAATCTATATACACAAGTAAAGATGCTTTTTATTTTATTTTTACTTTGTAGGTTGGTCGCTAAAACGAAACAATTTTTATTGTGGATTGCAAAGTCAAAACTGTTGTCATAGTTTGAGAACTACTGATGTAAGGTATTCAGTAGGGGACGAACTACTAGTGGACCCGCAACTAGTGGACCCTAATACTAGTGGACTGAGTGCGCCATACAACTAGTGGACCATCAGGTAGTGTACTTAGTGCACTAGACTACTTGTGGACTGGGTGTACCATACTACTAGTGTACTGAGTGGACCATACTACTAGTGTACTGAGTGGACCATACTACTAGTGTACTGAGTGAACCATACTACTAGTGTACTGAGTGGACCATACTACTAGTGTACTGAGTGGACCATACTACTAGTGGACTGAGTGGACCATACTACTAGTGGACTGAGTGGACCATATTACTACTGGACTGAGAAGACCCTAATACAAGTAAAAAAAAGTAAAGTTCCCTTAGCCCTAACGGGCCATCGGGGCAGATGAAGTGTAGAATTCATCTGATTCAGTAACCTCGTCATATAAAGTGATTGTGTGGTTAGCACAACACCCAGCCGCCTTTACTCCCCCAACTTAAATTCAGGTACCCATTTAAAGCTGGGTGGACTTGGGGACTTTCAACAGGACCTAAACACATCCCAAGGTTCTCACTCAGATTACAACCCGGGACCCTCCAGTCGAATGTCGAACACTCTACAACGCACGACCTCCCATCCCCTCCTACTACAAGTGGACCCTTCTAATAGTGGACTAAGTGGATCATACTTCTAGTGGACCCTGTATTCTTTCCGTGATCTATTAGATTCAATAAACCACTCGTGATAAGGACTTTAGCAGCGCCATTCTTTCACCCCGACATAGCCTTTAGTGCAATGTTCATGGAGGCACCACGGAAAGCATTGAGGGAACTTTCACCATGACCTGAAAAAATTTCCTTGGTTATCACCGGAGATCGAACCCTCAGGTCGACAGTCACAGTTAGAAAATAGTGTTACAGTACTACATAGACACCAATCCACAGCAAAAAGTCAGTCAGTACTACAATCATTAGCGTGTCGTAAATCTGTACTTCGAACGTAGGTAGAGACGGGGATAACTTGTCACATGACATGTGGTGTTGAGTTACTCGAGTCACATCACAGGGAATCCTAAAGTGACATGCCATCTTATAATTAAAATCTAGTGTTTCTGACTACATCCATCAAACCTGACTTTGTTTACAGGTGTCAGTGACTGAGTGTAATCCACCATGTGTTTACCTCGGGAAAAAAATAGATGGTAAAACGGGCAAAAAAAAAAAGAGGATATTTGGTAAACAAATAAATATATGATAGCTGGTAAACTAATATATAATTTCTGGTAAAAAAAATCATGGTATTTTGTTTTATTGGGGATGGAATGATCGTGTGGTGTAGAGCGCTCGACTATCGACCTATGGGTCTCAAGTTCGAACCTCTAACATTTTTCAGGTCCTGTTGAAAAATCACAAGCCAAGCCAGCTTTAAAACTGTTACCTAGCATTAGTTGGGGAAGTAGAGGCGGCTGTGGCGTTGCACTTGCCAGACAATGTTTTAATACTCCGTGGCTACTGAATCATATGAATTCTGCACTTTATCTTCCCCGAACTTTACTTTATGAGAACTTTACTCAGAGGCGTTCCTAGGGTGGGGGGAAGGGGGTCAAAGATCGAAAGTCCCCCGGGCCCCTGCTTGAGGGGGGGCCCCAAAATTTTTTTTACATTAAATATTAAGTACATTATCTTATGTCATGGTGTCGAATGCCAAAATGCAGGGGCCCCCAAAAAGGCCAAGCCCCCCGGGCCCCCAAATCCCCTAGGCTCGGCACTGACTTATGTAATTTTAATATTTTGTTTTTCCTTTTTTATTTATAGAAACATACAATAGGGCCAATATTAACTTTATCTTTTCCATCAAACCCCTCTCTATCTCTTCATTCTTCTATTTCTCTTCCTGATCATCTGATCCATCTAGCCATTTTGTTTACCTATCTGTTCATCCTTCTAACTTTCCATTTAACAGTATATCTGTCACAATTGTTCCTCTCAAAGATAACCATTTTGTAATTCCGATATTTTGTATCAATAACTCAAACAGGTGGCTGATGTATTTATTTTCAGATCTCTATCTGTACCTGATCTGTAGTTTCAATTTACTGGAAACCTTTCATTCTGTATCACCCCAGGAGGTTTCAGATTTTTCCTCACCAGACCGACAACCCAAGTTAAAAATTAAATTAACTTTCTCGAATAACCCATATGGCCATTACCTTCTCTAAAGTGTCCAGGAGATTCGAACCCAAACTCTCTACAAGATACCAGTCAATCTCACGTCATTCCAGCTTACCTGGATCTATATTAGCTTACAGTGTTCGCTCAGTGTTTAATTTAATACTCTGAATATTTTTTTGTTCACATCTGAATCAGCATCAAGTAACGGACAGCTTCATTCAATATTTTTTGTTCACATCTGAATCAGCATCAAGTAACGGACAGCTTCATTCAATATTTTTTTGTTCACATCTGAATCAGCATCAAGTAACGGACAGCTTCATTCAATATTTTTTGTTCACATCTGAATCAGCATCAAGTAACGGACAGCTTCATTCAATATTTTTTTGTTCACATCTGAATCAGCATCAAGTAACGGACAGCTTCATTCAATATTTTTTTGTTCACATCTGAATCAGCATCAAGTAACGGACAGCTTCATTCAATATTTTTTTTACGAAATAAGTCAACCCGAAATTGAATAATCTTAAAACACGCCGAGTTTCAGTGAGTGGTATTCTTGCAGACCAAAAAAACAAAACAAAACAATATTCAGTTGCCTTTGGCTACAATTCTGTTATTTTATGCATGAGATGATTTATGAAAGCAACAACATAAAAACTTGTGAATTTTTTGTTCTGGCCCAACTCTGTCTAGAGCTACAGTATGTAATGAAGATGTTATCTGTTAAAGGCGTACCATTTTAGGACCGTTAGGGCATTCTGACGTGCCCTAGCGTGTTTGTTTTTTTGAGCTGCAGTGGTTATTGTGCCCGTATTAGTCGACAGTCATTTGCTGGATGGGTTTAAATAGTAAATAAATTTCATAGAATGGAATAAACCATTTTTTTTACTGCAAGAATGTAATAAAGCAACGAATGGAAGCGATGTTAGAAAGTTGAAGAGCCCGCTGTAAAATATTTTGCTATGTGTAAATTGTTTCTTTCATTTTTACTGAATGGGCCCATTATCTCCTTCCCCCTCCCCCCCCAATTGTTAGAGACGACACTTCTGGAAAGGTGATGTTATTGCGAGCGGTCTTGCTGAGTTTGGCCAAAAGATTCGTGGTATTTGCTAAAGTAAGGGTGGGCAAACATTTTGAGTCGCGGGTCACATTGGAGTAGTAAATTTGACCGGCGGGCCGCACAAATACAGATGAATAAAGTTTTGAAATGAGCCAATATATATATTGTATATTAAATGTAAACCTCATAAATATAAAAGGTTAATGCCATGCTCCAATCTGAAACGAGTGTCGTGCTGTAGTTTGCCCAAAGAATGTAGGGCTATGATCTTTTATATTCACTTTTGTACTGACTGTGATTTAATATTTATTGCCGAAACTTTCCGGAATACAAAATCAAAGTAATCTTAAAATTTCTATAATTTATTTCTATTATATCTCAGTGGGACCTCCTGAGACACGGGACATAACCTAACATATCCTGTCCCTGTCAGTGGTGGGGTGGGGGCATTCGAATGTTAATAATGGGATTTTTATAAAAAAAAAACATCTTAAAATTGTTGCACAGGTGCAAATGACAAAAAGAAAAAAATGTCTAAGAGTGCTGTCGTGTGAAACGCACTAAGTCAAAGTTGCAGCTACGAGTGTTAAAACCAGACAGTGTAACACACAATGCAAAAGAAAAGGGGGAAGATATCAGTTCACAGCATCTGATCCCAAGATCTGACAACAAAAAAGACTTAGAAATAAAAAACAATATTGTGTACAGCAAAATAAAATGTGAAAACAAAAAAAGAAACGAAAAGCGTACAAAGAAGTGATTTAAAAAAAAAAAAGAAGTGGGAAGCAAGCTATCTTTCCTTATACAATGCAGGCTATCCATCTACCTTAATCCTTTGTATTCCACCCGATTTGGAGGGGATTGAGAGGGTGGGGGACATTTGTCAGTGCTCGCTTCACGGAATTTTACACTCCCCCCGACCCCATCCCTTTCGCTTCACCTTCTCTTTTAACTGTTTTTTTTTTGTCTTTCTACAACCTCCCCTTTCCTTTTATTTTAACCCCCCCCCCCCACGGTCCTGGGATCTTTTTACTTCCACCTTGAAAACAAGAACCCGTTATCTATGAATACTTCTCGACATCAAACAAAGAGAGAGAACAAATACACACAAAAAAAAAACCGTTTCTGGGCTGGAGGTGATGGTAAAATTTTATTATGTTGGGAAAGAGGGGTATGGAAATTTCCTTCCCTCCCCCCTCTCTCATCTTCTTACTATATCGATTTCCATGAGCACCCCGCGGCGTAAAAAACATTGGGGAGGGGTGCGTGATGGCAGCGCCCCCCCCCCTTTAGTTGATGTTGACAGTGTTGCAGGTAGAATTACGGGTGATGGTGGTGGTGGTGGTCCTTTAAGAACATTACTCACCTAATACCTGGTGGGAGGCTGATGGTACTTTACCTTGAACCGTCTGCGACTCCCCCTCCCCCTCCACCCATCTCCCTTCCCTTTCACTGTTTATCCCCTTCGCTATTCGCCTCTGTACACAATTTCTGGGACAATAGACTAAAAATAACAACAGCAACAACCAAGTTAAGTTGGTGAGATTCAATACTTGTAGATCAGCTTAAAAAATTTAGGAGTTGGGGAGATAGAAATGAAGCTGGGGGGGGGGGGGGTTAGAGGTTGCTCTTCTCTTAAAGACACGATGGGGGAGGGCATTCGTCACGCACCAGTGGTCTCCGAGTCAGAAAAGGGACACGAGAGAGAGAGAGAGAGAGAGAGAGAGAGAGAGAGAGAGAGAGAGAGAAAGGGAAAAAAAAAACCTGTACGTTCCATCAGACTGAGAATGTTGCGTGTTTGATAGACATTGATGAACTGGGTGAAATCAAACTCCAGCAGCCAGGAACTGTCAGGGGAATTGATGACAGCATTGCAGGGCTCGTCATCAGCTGACACCACTGCATGGCAATCATCAGTCAATGGGGTGATAGGAAAGACTTTTTGTTTGGAAAGTTGTAATCCAATATTTGAAAGAAACGGGGGGGGGGGGGGGAGAGAAAAGGTGAGAGGTGAAGAAATAAAAAAAAAAGAATTATACATTGGGACAGAGAGTGAGATAGAGAGGGAGTGAGAAAGTGAACGAGTGTAAGAAGTTGTAAATGAAGAGATAGAGAGATAGTCTGACCATAGCTGGGCTTAGGTATAGGGGGTAGGGGGTTTATGGGGTGCAGTTATAATTAGTCAACAGGTCGTATTTGGCCCATGTCTGATCTATAGTCAATTGTTGTTTATGTTTTTACTCGTTGCCATCCTAATCTAACACCGATTTCAAACTTTATACTTGGAAAAAGCTACAACAAACACAACGATGTCAATCTGATAAAGTTCTAGTGGACTTGCGAAATCAATGTGTTTTCAAGTGACGTGACCAATCAACGTGTTTTCAAGTGACGTGACCAATCAACGTGTTTTCAAGTGACGTGACCAATCAACGTGTTTTCAAGTGACGTGACCAATCAACGTGTTTTCAAGTGACGATTTCTTTTATCCCGTTGTTTCTCATGGTCAACATTTTAAACTATCGGAGAAGATTTGGGGGAGGAGGGTGGGGGTGGTGGTAAAAGGCCCACACTTGATTCGTTTACTTTCTAGTTTTACATCCAATCTGGTTTCTAAATGTTCAAGATAAAGCCGTAGAATTGGTTGAAAAACATGGCATACAAGTACGAAGTGAGATGTCGGGCGTACAAAATACTTAAGCTCCGCAGTCATTGCAAACAGACTGAAGATGATCCTCACACGGTTTGAATAACGTGAAGGCGTAACATGGATGCTGGGAAGTGGCGTTGGTGGGTGGGGTGGGGGACTTTACAACCGTTCATCATTCATCTGATGTGACGTCATTTACTAACAACAGCTTAACAGGATCCACTTTGCTGGGTGGAGTATGGTAGTTTCATTTAAGCAACGAACTTCTACTACTACAGTAATACAAGTGGCGGACTGGGTCTGAAACTATTGGTTGTCAGCATGACACAGGGGCCCGCTCTGTTAATGCTAGAAATCTTTTGTATTAACCAATGAAAACAATTATGATGGACCCCCACAATGTTTACTTTTCAGGTGGCCCATGTTATTGGGCAACTTAATGATCAGTCCGCCACTGAGTAAAACTCAAATTCAATATGGAATTATTAGTGGTACGCTAAATCCGGATATACAGACATTCGGATTAATGAGATAAGTCGTAATAAATAGGCTGTGTTGTATATCAACAAGAAACATGTTTTCTGTCAATCGATTGAATCTACTTTAGTGAACAGTATGTGGATGGGTATTGATTAGAAATGTCGTTCAAAAACTACTTTAAAATGTTGTCATTTAATTTACAACAAACTAATATGAAATTATACATTGTTGCCTGTATAAACAAAAAAGAAAAGTTATCTATTGATCTTATATTCTTGATGCAACGACAATGGAGACGCCACTGGGTTTGTGGTGTTTTTCCTAAAAGGCGACGACAGTATCGCCACGCCCGGTGTCCGGTACTGCGCCATGGGAACTTACAGCCGATCACCATCAAGGTATGGTAACTTACAGCCAATCACCATCAAGGTATGGTAACTTACAGCCAATCACCATCAAGGTATGGTAACTTACAGCCAATCACCATCAAGGTATGGTAACTTACAGCCAATCACTATCAAGATATAAGAGAGGAATTAAAAACTGAATGGCTAATCATGGCAGATCAGACTTATATGTATGTCTGTGTGATTGTTCACATTGAATTAGCTGTATTTGTCTGTCTGTCAGTTTCAATAATCAGGCAAGATCTTATGTATCTGTATGTCTGTCTCAGTCTATCCGTCTGAATAATTACCCTAAATCTGACGCATGTATTTGTTTATCTCGCTCAAGATCTGATTCAACAGGGGCCCAGAGCTCTCCAGTTGTCAATGAATTTTAACGGGCGCGGTATTTGATAGCGTGTCCTTGATGACAGCTTTTTCCCTTAGGATCTATCTATCTATCTATCTATCTATCTATCTATCTATCTATCTATCTATCTATCTATCTATCTATCTATCTATCTATCTATCTATCTATCTATCTATCTATCTATCTATCTATCTATCTATCTATCTCTCTCTCACTCTATATATATATGTGTGTGTGTGTGTGTGTGTATTATTCCTGTATGTGTATGTTATGTGTCTTTATGTTTGTATGTATGCATTTATCTATTGATGTAAGTACGTATGTATGTATGCACGACTGCAGGCTATAAATAACGAAACAAGGAAATTGCTTTACATCACATGGTTTTATTGGCTTCACTGATTCTATAGTAACACCGATTTTACTGCAGTAATATTATTTGCATTTCACAGGAACAATGACATGTATATACTATTTATCACAATGACTTTAAACTTAGCTCGGGGCAGCAGTGGACTTTGAGCCAGCATCACTTCAACACGTGCAGTACTGCCGATAGCAGACGTCCTAAAGATTTGAATTCAAGACGCCAACTTTAGCAGACGAGTGTTAATCTAATCCACCCGTAATGTGATATGGCAGCTAGTTGGAACTGAATATGGCAGCTGCTAGCACTGAATATGCCACCTGGAAAAAGGGAGGGGATTGTATCGCAATGCATCCCCCCTACATCAAAATCTATTTCACCTACTTTATATAAATAGAGTACTTCTTTTCTGTATGGCTAAACTAGGCGACGCTCTAGAGCGAGGTGGGGGGGGGGCAAACGTTTTGAGTCGTGGGCCACATTGGGCTCGTAAATTTAATAGTGTTGGTATATAGTGTTGACATAGACTAGTAAAGGGGTCGGCAACCTGCGGCTCGCGAGCCGCATGCGGCTCTTTCGATGTCAAGTTGCGGCTCTTTCGATGTCAAATTGCGGCCTAATCAAATACCATAATATTGGGACAACAATTTTAGTGGCTCTTTAATACCTGAGAAAATTGTAAATTATAACTTTTGGCTCTTTCGTCTCAAAAGGTTGCCGACCCCTGGACTAGTACAATGTAAACATAAACGACGTAACATAAAGGCTAGTACCGTGCTTCGCTCTGATACGAGTGGCGAGCCGGATAAAACAGTCCGGCGGGCCAATTAGGTCCATTTCTGGTCTAGAGCTCTCCACGGATATTAGTTTTGGATGCTAGTAAAGCCTCTGATATATAGATTTGGTTAGGCCCCACAAATATCTATCCACGTCTCTGGCTATGGCCACCTAATACCTAAGAATGAGATAGAAAAATAGATAGATAGATTTAGATATAGATAGTTAGAAATAGATAGATGGATATAGACGAATATATATATATATATATATATATATATATATATATATATTGCATATACTTATATATATATATATTATTTATATCCACCCGTAATAATAAACCATTTTGTTTTTATTGGACTGGACTAATTGCTCCAAATAAGGTCTTTCGTAGAACAAAAAGGTATTACACAATTTATTCTTAGCTTGTCAGGTATTTATAATAACAACAACACACTGCTACCTGAAAACATGGCTGGATTATACATTTGGCTGGTAAGGCTATTGCCTACGCCCCTCCCCTGGTAAACTTCGGCCCTGATTTATCAGTTTATCTCACAACTGTGATATGTTTTGTCATTTTGTTCGCATTAAAAAGACCCTTTTTTTTTGGAATAAGCTAGGCCTACAACGACCCTAACCCTGTCTGGAAGTAAACTTAGCTATGCCCATTCGTCTTCCGCATCTCACAATAAGGCAAACCTTTTGCACACAATCACTGATTTTCCATTGGTGTTTGTGTGCAAAGAGTTGGCTTTCATAGGCACACTAACTCACATATATAACATAAATAATTTAAGATGAATCTGTGAAATATGCAAAGTGGGTGTGATAAGAAAACACTTTTTAAGTTCTCATACGGCTCTCAGGATTGGTACTTTGGGAAAAGAAAAAAAAACTTTTTTATGTGCGGTGTGCACCCAAGCTATGACCCTCGAAGATATTTTAAATACGGTGAAGATATTAGAATATTCAAACACTTCCACGTATATCTAACAATACCCTTTTTTAACTAAAGTACCCGCCACTTAAAAACGTAGTACTTATGTAGACTTATGTGTGTATATATAGAGGGCCTAACCTAGTAATAACTGGGCGCGACTTCTACTTTTCGACCTTTCAAACCTGTGAAACAAAAATTGTCAGAATATTCATTCGCTTGTGTGAACGGAACACCTTGTTACATACTGCGCATCACTAATAAATGTAATACAAACAAGTTTTGGACAAAGTAAGCACAAAATCTGAAGTAAGAAAAAAAACATTAAGTAGCGCATTTAATATTTTGGCATTTTCAAATTTGTAAACAATAATTGTGCGCAATTGAGAAATTTTTTTGTTGAGCATGGCATCAAAAAGTAGCAAATTTTTATAGGAGTAGCGCAAATCTGCCAACTCTAATCGCTAGTATAACTCACAAAAATTGTGTCGGAAAAAAAAGTATTAAACATTTTACTTTTGTTTACCTCACACTTGGAAATGAAAAAAAAAATGTGTGAACAGCGAGAAACTGTTTACAGCATTATTCTTGGCATAGACTGAATGTTCATCATTGACAAGTTAGCAGATTTTTTGCAGAAAATAAGTTTATTTGTGGTTTCGTTTTTATTATTTTTATCTGATATCGGGCTTGAAGAGAAAGAGGTACAGCCGGTACACTGGCTCAGGGCTAATGAAGTTAATTGGGCACATCAAGCCCTGAGAGTTTTTCCCAATATAAATAACACACACACACATACATACTCACAAGCACACACATACACTTATACACATACACTCTATCTCTTTCATACACACACTCACACACACAAACAAACACACACACACACTCACTCACACATACAAACACACATTCACACACACACACATACTCACACACACACACACACACACACACACACACACACACACTCACTCACGCACACACTCACACAAAAACAGACTCACACACACAAACACACACTCTCACACACACTCATACACTTACCCTCATACTCTATCACACACACTAACACTCACACACATTCACACACAAACACATAAACACACACACTCACACACACACTCACATACACAAACACACACTCACACACACAAGGACACACACTCACACACTCACATTCACTTACAAACACACTCACACACGCATTCTCACACTCACACACACACTCACACACACACTCACACACAAACACACACACAAACACACACACACACTCACATACACATTTACACACAAACACACTCACTCACACACACACACTCACACAAACACACTCACACAAACACACAATCATACACATTCACATTCACTCACCAACACAATCACACACACACACACTCATACCGACACCCACACAAACAAAAACACACACTCACACATACACACACATACACACTCACAAACACACTCACAACCACACACGCACATACACTCATATACAAACACATTCATACACACACATACACACTCACACAACACTCATACACACTCACACTCACACACATACTCATACACTCACACACACTCACACACTCATACCCACACACACTTATACCCACACACACTCACACACTCATACACACTCATACACAGTCGTACCCACACACACTCACACACTCATACACACTCATGCACACTCATATACACTCATACCCACACACACTCATACCCACACACACTCACACACTCATACACTCATACACACTCACACACTCATACACACTCATACACACTCATACCCACACACACTCATACACTTATACACACTCATACACACTCGTACCCACACACACTCACACACTCATACACACTCATACCCACACACACTCACACACTCATACAAACTCATACACACTCGTACCCACACACACTCATACACACTCATACACACTCATACCCACACACACTCACACACTCATACACACTCATACCCACACACACTCACACACTCATACACACTCATACCCACACACACTCATACACACATACACACTCGTACCCACACACACTCATACCCACACACACTCACAAAGCCATCCTTATATGTGGACACCAAGGACCTCTTCTGTCAAATGCCTCCACCCCACCCCACCCCCTTTCTTTGCATACGAAATTCAATAAAGCTTTTTTAAGATATTATAAGGTGACAAGAAGTCTTTTTGCTTTGTGTCCCTAAATATCGTTGCTTTAGGCCCCAATAAATCTCACAATAACTCGTACATACTCATCCACACAGTCTTGAAGACCTACTGAGACATATAGATAAAATGTAGCCTTGAGTATAATTCGTTGTAACACTTCAATTGAAAACACAGTGCACAGTGCATTAAAGTTTCTGGCGCACCGCGCAATAGTTGGAATCTTAAAATAACTCTCGTTTCCGTGCCCATTATTATTAAAATCCGGCAGATTCCGCCATTGAATAGAAGAAGAAAATGGTAGATACCGCCGATGACTTGCAGTAAAATAGGTACCGCCCGTGGAGGATTCCCCC
Organism: Bulinus truncatus; assembly: GCA_021962125.1. NCBI lineage: Eukaryota > Metazoa > Mollusca > Gastropoda > Planorbidae > Bulinus > Bulinus truncatus. Next base: position 262,373 of record JAGDYQ010000376.1, on the reverse strand, counting down.
CCCCTCGCCCCCAAACTATTTCCACTGACGCAGTCTCAGAATGGTATGTGGAAATTTTAGTTCAAATGTTCCCAAGAAAAAAAAAATTTCTGACGTAAAATCTGCTACTTTTTACTCACCTTTATACCTGTAACCAAGGTAAACATCTCCCTATGGCTGCTTCTGTCATTAAAAACAATGACCCGGAACAACAATAAGGAACAATCACTAGCTGCAACGAAAACAAGCGAGTTTAAAAATAATTTGGCCTCGTACGAGGTTTGTCTTCATCTCTGAAGATCTTGAGGGGGGGGGGGATGTACAAGAATATCTCAAAGTAGGTCATTGGGCAAAGAGGGGCGGGTGCGGGGGAGAAATATTGAAATAAAACCGAAAATTTTGAGACAAATAAAAATTGACTGATGCAGAGTAAACATGTTTGGTTAAATAGTGGGGCTTGACGGCAGGCCCACCGACATAAATTTCGGGCCCCTGGGCAGGGCTGTCACGGCCCCCCCCCGTTCTGATAATAATATTTTCAAAAGTTGATTGGCAAGCTCAGTCCGGGCCCCTAAAAAAACTCGCCCTAAAACTCGCCGGGCCCCGGCTCATTTGCCCCCCCCTCTCGGCGGCACTGCTTGACGGGGGTCTTTAGAGCTTGGGGCCTAGAGCCCTCGTCAGGTGCGCGCATCGTTAAATTCATCACTGTAAACATGTGAGCAACTCAAGTTCATCAGTTGCAACATGTTTGTGTGCCAGTGCATGGTCGGTATTTTTTTTTTTTTGTTTTCTGAGGCCCTGACCTGAATTATTTTAGGGTGCTCAAATCCCTAGCTGTATTGCACATACTGCATCAAGAAAAAAAAAATATAGTACAATTTTCTGTCATAAAAAAAAATTTCGTTGTCTCCAATGTTTACTTGACAAACCTTGACAATACACTGAGTCGCAGGGCTCCAAAAGACTTAAGGCCAACCCTGTGTGTTTGTGAAAGATAATTTGTATACCGTATTCCCCCATGTATAAGCCACCCCCACCCCCCCCCCCCAATTTTCGGGCTGTGAAGTTTTGAAAAAAAAATATTTTAATAGAGGAACAAGTTATAAAGAAAGAAAATTTTACAAAGAAACCAAAATTCAAGATTCATAATAATCACTCATACACTCATCATCGCTGTCTTTTTGGGCTTGAAAAATTTGGAAAAAAAGGGGTGGCTTATACATGGGGAAATACGGTAATCAGAGGCGGACGAACATGGCTCACGCTTTAAGTCCCGAGTCGCGAGGAGTCTCGCAGAGCTACCAGGGCCGGCTCTAGGCATAGGCGACATAGGCAGCTGCCTAGGGCGCCGAATTGCTAGGGGCGCCAAATTTTAGAAAACAAACTTTCATGCAGAAGGGGCGGGCGTCCTAATAGATGACTGCCTAGGGCGCCAAATTGCCTGGGGACGGCTCTGAGAGCTACACTTTATAAATTCGCAAAACCCAGTTTTATGGGCCAAATATTTTCTTCTGCGCTTTAATTTCAACCGACCTTAGTCGGTACATAAACAGTCTTAACGTTGTAAACCTTGTAAACAAATAGAATACAATATCATAGTTGATATAATACGTTACGATGGGGGCCAGACGCCGGTGATAAAGAGACGGACGCTCTGTGAGAACCGCCGATTTCGCCTCTCCCTTTTCACGCCACTGGATGAGCCGATTTCGACATCTATAATTATTTCGACACGGTTCCCGATACTTCTCTAAACTTTCGTGTTTTTAATACGATACCTGATCCGCATACATATAATTGAAAAGCTTAATAGAAACATCGAGGCATCGCATGGAAACTCGAATATTCGATTCCAAATAATCGTTTGAGGAATCGAAAATCGGAGTAAATTCAACGATTCTTTTACACTCAAAGTCTCCGATATTTCGGATTCCCGATTCCAATGTATTATTCCATCATTAATATAAATGCTCTCACGTTAGTGAGGTAAACATGCGCAATATACGCATATGAACACTTCTCAGATACAACAAACATGTATCACTTACAACAAATGACCCTCACCTTGCACCCACCACCTTCACATTTAAAAATAAACCTGGGTTGAGGTAAACAAAGGTCAAAACTTAGTTGAAGTTGATGAGCAGAATTTAAAAAAAAAAACCGAAAACACAAAAAGAATTAGGTTGCCCGAAACGGTTTTTTGAGTGCATGAGCTCCCTGTATTTGAGTGACAGGAAGTTTTCCCTTTTCAACACTTACAGAATGAGTTGCGTCTGTTAAGAGCGCACACGTCGAGAAAAATAAAGATTTGGTAAAACTGCGAATAGGAAGGATATAACATTTGCCTAATGTAGTCACGGTCAACTTTAGGTAGACATTTAATGAAGTGTTGGATATTGTAGGAGCCATACAATTTCAGCTACACATTTACTAAAGTGTTGGACATTGTATAAGCAACACATCAACAGATTCGAAGATTCTATGGTGGCGAGTTAAACATTTTCGCGCCCTCCTCCACATATTGATGGGACGAATGGCCGAGTGATGTAGATACTCGACTGTCGACCTGAGAGTCCTGGGTTCGATCTTCTCCTCGGTGAGGCCCTAGGAATTTTTCCTGGTGAAATTTGTTGCAAAGTCGTCCCACAAGTCCACCCATGGGTACCTGACTTAAGTTGGGGAAGTAAAGGCGGCTAACCACACAATCCCTTCATATGCCGAGGTTATAGAAACAGATGAATTCTACACTTCATCTGCCCCGATGGCCCGTTAGAGCTAAGAAGGGAACTTTTCCTCCACATATTAAAAGGACAAAAAAACATCTTCCTAGTTCAGCACCCTGTGCCGTCGCATCACTCTCATTAAAAACATTTCAGCTCAAATTCACAATGGCAATACTAAATACGTTTGTAATCATGGCTGTAGTGATGGTGATGGAGGGAGACTTATTCAGTGACTTATCGATCATCAATATGTATGATTTTATTACAACGACATGAAATACTACTAGTGTTGGTAGAAAAACAACGAAAAAAAAAAAGAAGAGGAAACATTTTAATATCGTATTAAACAGATTGTAAATCTCCTGTTGTCAAATAAAATGAAAAGAAGCTGTATTGAGTAGACAATCCAAATGTAACTTTGTCTAGCGATTCCAAATGTAACTTCGCCTAGCGTCTCCAAATGTTACTTTATCTAGTGTCCCCAAATACGTAAGAACGTTCTGCCCTAACCAATATCATCTTCTTGAAACACATGTTTTAACTTAACCCCCCCCCCAATCCCCTTACATAGCGTTACTAATTATATCAGTGTTTTTTTTCCCCCCTGTTAAATTGTAATATCTCTTGTTAACAAAAACTTCAGCACTTTTTTCATTTCATTTCCCATTCGTTGGTTTGAGCTGCATTTTGAAATCAGAAAATGACAGGTCGTGCAACAGTTGAGCACAACAATTCAAGGAGTCGTACATCAAGTAAAGGATGAGTTCAGGATGCTCACAAATATATAAAGAGAGTTGCGAGTGAGAGGTGTCCCAGACAGTGAACAACATAGTCGTGTGGGTTCACGTTCAACAGATAAGAGCAATAAGGAACTATAAGCACCCGTTGAGAAAGTGTTATTGTTTTGTTTTTGTTCTTTTCGCACACACATTCTTAAGTATTCGTTGTGAAGTGAGGATTGTGGGGAAATCTCTTTACAATAATTAATAAGTATTATGTAAGTAGTAACTTTATAGCGTTGATGATGTTACATCATGCATTGTGTGTGTGTGTGTGTGTGTGTGTGTGTCTATAGTTACAGTTTTGTAAGATGTTTTAAGATTTGTGTTGTGATGTCATGTATTGTGTTTATCGTTAAAGATTTGTAAGAATAAGATGCTTTGTTTGTTTGTTTATGTAATATAAAGTGATAATGATCAGAGCCATTTTTATGGATAGGGCAAACGTGGCGGATGTCAAGGGCCTCCCTCTACTAGGGGGTGGAGGCGGCAAAGTCGGAACTTCTTTTAGGCCAGTTACAAGCTGTACACTTGTAATGGACCCAGTGTTAAACTTATTTAATAGTTGGGTGTTGTCAGAGGACTACCCCCACCCCAGCCACTTAGTTTTTACATATTATTACGGGCGCTATTGCAAAGCCGGTCTTAAAAGTGTTTTTGTCAAGGGCCTAGAGCTCCCTATTGCACTTTAGCCTAACCCCTCCCCCCGGGCCCCCTTAAAATTACTTTTTCCTAAGGTCTCCGAAAGATCGGCCCTGATCATGGGCGTCGCTAGGAATTTTTCCAGGGGAAGGGGCAAGAACTTTCCGGGGGGGGGGCAAATAACAACTTTATGACATTTTTTTGTAAGGGGGGGGGGAGCAAATGCCCCCCTCTTATATGACCTTTTTTCAAAATGCCCCCCCCCCCATGAATACACCCATGGCCCTGATAATGACATTCCTCTATTGTTTTGATATATTGACAATTCAATTTTTTAAAATATTTATTTTGTTTAAGTTATTGACTTTCTCCCGATCGTAATTAAAAATGCAAAGGATAACTGTCATTTAGTAGTCGGGTGTTTCTTAGCTCGAAGTGCCTGGTACTGTAATCTGTCTGCCCTCATGCTTAAGCGTTAGTTTACTTTCTCGTCTTGCTTACAGCTAGCTGGTCATATAAAAGAATATTTATTTAACTATGAAAGAGTTTTTAATATTAGTTACAATAAATATAGGCTACCATTAGACACTTACCGTGCTTAATCCATACATGATTAAACCAATAAATTATTGTTTCTGTAGTCTAACGTTTCCTTGGGACCCGAATAACATCTTCATTGTCAGTACAGTAACACTCCATTTATTTCAGTTAGCAGTATATTGTCAAAGATGATGAGGAAATCTGATAGATTTGCTAATCCTTGTGGTAACCCTATTATTTCTGTTAGCTGGATTAGATTAGGGTAGGAAAATTGTCGGGGCTAAGAGAAGAGCTAGCTAAGCATATTATTGTGAATGAAACGTAAAAATTAAAGAGGATTTTGTTGTTGTAACAATAATGTGTGAATTCGTTGATACAGAGAGATAAAGAAGAGTAAAAAAAAGTCCATTCAGCGTATTATAGAATTAGAATATGAACATAAGTTTTTCGAATGTGTTTCTGTCTGGCCAGATTTTTTAGCACCAGTAGACTAAAGAATAACATGATCTCACTGTGAGTAACCGTAAAAAAAAAAGAGAGAAGCAATCTTTTCTGAGCGTTTTAACTGAGACCGTTCACTGCCACCGTCTATGTGATGTATAGGTGGCAGTTGGCCAAGTTGGATGCCAGAAGTTTTCTGAATTTTGCCTTCTGAATGGAGATACATGCTCCGTCTGCGTTATAATAGAATGGTGTGTTGTAGGCTAATGACAAATGAATGGTAACAAGAACCCATTGTGGCATGATTAAACAAATGTTACATCTGCCACCATTGGTGGCGATGAAGTTCGTTCATACTTCCCGGTGGCCGTGAAAAAGGTTATTTAGCCCAGGGCTGGATTAAAGTTACCGTTTGGGGGCCTAAGGGCTGGATTAAAGTTTCCGTTGGCTAAGGGCTGGATTAAAGTTATCGTTGGGGTCTAAGGACTGGATTAAAGTTTCCGTTGGGCCTAAGAACTGGATTAAAGTTTCCGTTGGGCCTAAGGGCTGGATTAAAGCTACCGTTTGGGGGCCTAAGGGCTGGATTAAAGTTTCCGTTGGCTAAGGGCTGGATTAAAGTTATCGTTGGGGCCTAAGGACTGGATTAAAGTTTCCGTTGGGCCTAAGAACTGGATTAAAGTTTCCGTTGGGCCTAAGGACTGGATTAAAGTTATCGTTGGGCCTAAGGGCTGGATTAAAGTTTCCGTTGGATTTAAGGTTAAGTACCACTAAAAAAAGTGCACAATTTTGCGGAATATAATTACAAAAGGGGGACGTTGTTGGGGGGGGGGGTAGAAGTGTGACATAATGTGACAGGATGAAAGGAGGGGTTACCTTAAGAGTTACTAACGCATCATTGACACATTTCGGCCTTGAAATTAAGGGCCTGCATGACCTTGGCAATGCTAATAATTTCTTTATACTATTTTAAATGTTCCGTGACCTCTGTAACTAACATTTTAATAGTATTTTACTTACACTGTGTAATGATATTACCAATAATAACGCTGATATATTACCAGAATGATGTTTCATAGACACGTATATGAGAAGAAGTAAGCAACTTACAACCGCAGTGGTTTTCAGGGAGTGTGTTGCGATTAATATCTGGACAAACCCCGAGCGGACACAATCACCATTTTGGATAATAATGCAATATTTGACTTTGTTATCTAATAGTATAAAAAGCGATTTGGGTTCTGCGTCAAATCGAAAGTAAAGAATGAATACAACAGTATTCCAGTTTAAAATACAATCAAGAAAAAAAATCGGATCTGCCCGAAACCAAAAATAACCTAGCCTACCGATCAAGCCTAGGGGGATATAACTCTATGCAAAAAGGTTTTGCAGGGTACAGCTAGTAACAAAATATAAAGTCATTGATTGTATAATGGCTAGCAGTATCTTACATTCTATGTTCTAACAATGGAATAACACACACATGTATGTCATCTCCCCCCCCCCCTTTTATTACTTTCACTGATAGGTTGGGAACCACTCTTCTGATACTACAAATGATAAACGTTATAAAGGACTCCCTACCCCCCCTCCACACACACACCGACAACACTCGGTTCCTAGGGGGTGTAGTTTTTTTTTTTTGTTACGTACTTGACGTATTTTGTTAGTGATGCAACCCCATCTGGCCCCCACCCCTTTAATAGTCACAGCTGGAATTTTTTTTTTTAAAAGGACATTTAAAGAATTATTTAAATGTTTGCCCCAATTTCAAATACAGTTTGTGGTGAAAAAAAGCACGGAGAATCTTTATAGTCAGATAAAGGAAGGCCGATTTGTATCCAAGGGCTTGCAGCAGCCGTATTATTCCGATGGCCAGTGCCGAACCTAGTGATTTGGGGGCCCGGGGTAGGGGGCTTGGCTACTTTGGGTGCCCCTGCATTTTGACATTCGACACCATGACATGAGATAATATACTTAATACTTAATGTAAAAAAAAGTTTTGGGGCCCCCCTAAAGCTGGGGCCCGGGGTGACTTTCGAATTTGGACCCCCCTTCCCCCACCCTAGGTACGATGGTTCATCCTACCCTGCTTGTATCCCAACGGCGTGAGTTGTCATTGGTTAGCCTTGGAGTGCTTGGGGCCAAAAACCTCGAACAATGTTGCCAGACTGCGCTACTAATTGCTTATAAGGGGACGGATGGTCGTGTGGTAAAGCGCTCGACTGTCGACCTGAAAATACCTGGTTCGATCTCCGGTGAGGACCAAGGAAATTTTTCAGGTCTTGGCTTAAGTTCCCGTGGTGCCTCCATGGCCATTGCACTATCGACTATGGTGGGGATAAAAGAAGGGCACCATAAAAACCGTCCCATTAGTGGTTCATAGGACTAAGAGATTTCATCTCATCCTTACAGGGCCATCACACACACTAATTGCTTATTTCCTACTTTTTGAGTCCATGCGCTACAAAAAAAAGTTAATAAGTTGTACAAAATCATAGTTTGCTTTTCAAATTAAAAGAGGCCGTAAAATGTGGGTGCTATTTTGTGCTACTTTTTTTTTAGGCAACTTTGGTTTAAAACATCCTTGAAGCACTGGTTTCTTATCCTAACAGGCAGATATAAAGAATCAAGAGATAATCTCTTATCCTAACAGGCAGATATAAAGAATCAAGAGATAATCTCTTATCCTAACAGGCACATATAAAGAATCAAGAGATAATCTCTTATCCTAACAGGCACATATAAAGAATCAAGAGATAATCTCTTATCCTAACAGGCACATATAAAGAATCAAGAGATAATCTCTTATCCTAACAGGCACATATAAAGAATCAAGAGATAATCTCTTATCCTAACAGGCACATATAAAGAATCAAGAGATAATCTCTTATCCTAACAGGCAGAAATAAAGAAAGAAGAGAATCTCTCATCCTAACAGGTAGATAAGTGACAGTTATCATGATGCTCTTATATTAATTTTCCATTCCAGACAAAATATCAAAGTCAATATGTACCAGTTGGTGTCTGGTTAAAACAACAACAACCACAACATTAACCTAGGCATAGAACAATTTAAAATTATTGATGATAAACTTATTGTTGAAGCCCTAATCCTGCTACTGCTAGTCAAAAACAAAATCGACGTTACAATCTGAATAAAATAATAGCGATTTTGGGCTCTGTGTTAAATCGAAAGTAAATAATTAATACAACAGTATTCCAGTTTAAAATACAATCATGAAAAAATCGGATCTGCCCGAAACCAAAAATAGCCTAGCCTACGTATCAAGGCTAAGGGGATATAACTATATGCAATGGTTTTGCAGGGTACATACAGCTAGTACATATATATTACATTAACGTCATCGTTGAAGTAGTCTGGGCATGGTATCATAACTCATTTGAAACGAGTGAAACAAAATCCAAACCCATCCATGACTCGGTCACTTTCGGTACCAGAAACACACGAGTGTTAACCCACACCTTTCCCCCATGCCACCCCCAGGCAGTCACATTCCACACCCAGGTCCGAGATGTTGATACGATTGGCATCATTCATGAGTCACCGTAAAGTCACCGTAAAAACTGTTCTCGTCCACGCCAGAGCGGCTCCATCTTTATGCTTTCCCTACACACACACACACACACACACACAGCCCTCCCCTCCCACCCCACCGTCTGACTAAACGTCTTTACTTTAGATATCAGTCAATGGACTTAAACTATAGGACCGATCAAATTCTACTGCTGCATTTTTGTCCCTCCCCCTCCCTCTCCCTCTCTCGCTCTATCAGGACTGCCAACTTTTGTATGGAATAGTGGTCTAGAAATAGACGGGAAAAAAATGTCTAGATTTATGAACAAATAGCAAACAAATGCTCTAACTGTTATTTCGAAATGAAAAAAAACAACAACGACAACAACAAAAACAATTAGATCTACGATAGAGATACCATTTCCTTATATATATAGATGTGTAAAGCAGTATCTGGAACTGGATATAAATTAACCTAGTTGGCAGGCCTTGCCCACCATCTTCCCTTACTCTCACACCCTTCCCCTCTTCGTAACCAGACACCTCCGTCATCTAAAGTTCGGAACTTTTTTATTTGTCGCCACGGGTCTGTGATGTGGCGGTCAGGCGAGAAGAGTCTAGGAATGTCCACCCCCACGGTCTCGCCTGACGCCCGGGGTTAATTGCCATAGCAGCGGTTGGAGTTTGACAATAGCGATACATCACGCCCCTGCTCCCGATGATAATAATCTCTTCCCCCCCCCACCCCACCACCTACATTAGGGTAAGTCAGACTATTTGTATCGTTTACTGCTGAGTAAAGTCTGATGGAGTTGGGGGGGGGGGAGGAGGTGGAGGCGGAGGGAATGGATGGGGGGGGGATTGTCAGACAGACAAAAGATTCTGAGTTTCAACTTCAAGGGATTATAGAGGCAAAAGGGGGGGGACACCTTCCTTCTCTAAATGTAACACCTGTTGAAAAAAAAATAATAATAACTTTTACACTGTACAGTGCACAAAATATTTTCTGGCATAAAGCATATTTCTAACGTTTTAAAAGAATTAACGGTTGAAGTGACAGATCGCAGACTCTTACGGTAACATTATAAAATAACTGACAGAACTAATTTATAACCTTTTTTTGTAGCCTGAAAGCGATTCCTTAGCTTAGCAGACATACGCTTTTACAAATTGATGAGATACACATACACACACACAAACTGGCAGAGAGAGAGGGAGAGAGAGAGAGAGAGAACGAGAGAGAGAGAGAGAGAGAGAGAGAGAGAGAGTTTTTTAACATTGGTTCGATTCACTGATGTATGAGTACAATAGAGAATTTCTGTGGAAGTACACTAGATAATTACTGTACAAATAAATAGATAATTGCTGTGGAAGTACAAAAGATAATTACTGTGGAAGTACAATAGATAATTACTGTGCAAGTAAAGTAGATAAGTACTGCACAAGTACAACAGATAATTGCTGTATGTGTACAATAAGTAGTTTTGTTCGAGGTTGGGGCAATGACTTTCACGTGTAGGCTACTTTGTACCATTCAAAAAGGAAAAGGGGGGGGGGGGGGCTGGAAATCCTGAGTGATATAAAATACTTCTTTTTTATTCTTTGAGATTATGTACTTGTATAGATATGGTGAAAAACAAGCACGTTTAAGGCACTGAAGATATTTTGTACTGGTAAAGATAGAATGATACTGAAGGTATTTTGTACTGAAGCTGGTAAAACCAAAATAATACTGAAGGCATTTTCTACTGAAGCTGGTAAAACCAAAATAATACTGAAGGTATTTTGTACTGAAGCTGGTAAAACCAAAATAATACTGAAGGTATTTTGTACTGAAGCTGGTAAAACCAAAATAATACTGAAGGTATTTTGCTCTGAAGCTGGTAAAACCAAAATAATAAGGTATTTTGTACTGAAGCTGGTAAAACCAAAATAATACTGAAGGTATTTTGTACTGAAGCTGGTAAAACCAAAATAATACTGAAGGTATTTTTTTCTGAAGCTGGTAAAACCAAAATAATACTGAAATTATTGTGTACTCAAGCTGGTAAAACCAAAATAATACTGAAGGTATTTTGTACTGAAGCTGGTAAAACCAAAATAATACTGAAGGTATTTTTTTTCTGAAGCTGGTAAAACCAAAATAATACTGAAGGTATTTTGTACTGAAGCTGGTAAAACCAAAATAATACTGAAGGTATTTTGTACTGAAGCTGGTAAAACCAAAATAATACTGAAGGTATTTTCTACTGAAGCTGATAAAACCAAAATAATACTGAAGGTATTTTCTACTGAAGCTGGTAAAGAAAGAGTTATACTGATGACATTTGTACTGAAGCTGGCAAAGACAGAGGAAAACTGAAGATATTCCTGACTTAAGCTGGCGATCTTTGTACTGATTAGTACTGAAGCTGAGCAAAATGTTCACGTCGAGGTGTCAGTCTGTCTACCTGTCTGTCGGCGACCTGGTGGCGAGGTGGCTAAATGCCTTATCGAAGTGGCGCAGATTACTGCGTTGAAGCCCAGTGGCGCCAGGCACCCAAGACCTCACTGGCCTTTGCAGTCTCGGCTGTGGCGGGGCTGTGGGGTGGGGTGGAAGGGGGGGGAGGTCACTATTACAATAAACCCCCAACAGCAGTTTCAGTTTCCGTTTGAGATTAAAAGTTATTTAAAAGATAAAATCTCCTCACATGGACTTAGTGGGCCTGATCTTCCGGATGTCTGTATGTTTAGAGCTGTATCTCGCATTCGAAACTAAATCTTATCTCAGTTGTCTATTGGTGCGTACATTCTGCTCATAAAGGAGGAAAACAGGAATGTTGATTTTAGTTTCTCTCATAATATTTATGTCTATTACATTAACATACGAGCTTTTTTTTTAAAAAAAAATTGTTATCATCCGTATATATATAAAGAACAGCATGTGAGTTAAGAAATTAAGAAAGAAAGATAGTAAGAAGCCAGGTTGAACTTGCGCGCGGGTGCTGTATCGTGCCACACCAACTTGACTCATTGCTGCAAAGTGGCAAAGAACAAAAATAAGTTGACCATTATTGCAATGTTTCGTTTTGATTTTAACACTGAGAGAAATAATTACCGTTTAAACAAATAATCCTAAGTTATATGCGCATATTAGGCAGGTGGCATATATTAGCATCCACATCTTTACCAAATGGTGTGTTAGAAATGTTTCAAGTGTCACGTTTGAACTCCTGACTTACCGGGCAACGCCGGGTACACTGCTAGTTATTATATAATTAAATGTATTTGTGTTTGTGGGAGATTATTATTATTTTTTATTGCAGTTATAGGAACAGTGTAGTCAGGAATGTTCTTATGTAATGGGCCCTACTTAGAGTCTTCCAGAAATAGTCAGGCGCCCTCGGCGAATACACCAGTTAGGCCCTTTTCAGCACCAGATTTCATAGGAGTTTATACTTGAATGGGCCCTTTATACTGCAATGGGGTGGGGGGGTGGACCAAAGAGGTCACATAGTTTGCCTAACCATTTAAACGACCCTGAATGTAGGTCCCGGTCACTACGGCATGAAAATTTAAAAGGATTTTTTTTTATTGATTGTCAAGATGTATTCAATTTAAATATATTTACATCCTTTTTAAATACGCTTAGCAGGTCCGGTCATCATGAAATTGACCATCTATATCCGCGGACCCGCAGTTCTCAACGGGGTGCCACGGGTACGGGAACGGTTACGCAGCGAAATGTAATTTTAGTTTTAAACAACTAAGAGATTGAAGAAGGTCGCCAGTTTGCAACGGGATTCATGACCAGACCACGAGTCCAAGTATCAGATTAGAAAGATAAGCACATTTCCATTTTGGAACTAAGTACATTAATTCGCGAACTTGTGTGTAAGGGTGGTCATACTTTCGCATCCTTTGTTTACAGTCGCGAACTTGTGTGTGAGGGTGGACATACTTTCGCATCCTTTTGTTTACAGTCGCGAACTTGTGTGTAAGGGTGGTCATACTTTCGCATCCTTTTGTTTACAGTCGCGAACTTGTGTGTGAGGGTGGACATACTTTCGCATCCTTTAGTTTACAGTCGCGAACTTGTGCGTGAGGGTGGACATGCCTTCGCATCCTTTTGTTTATAGTCGCGAACTTGTGTGTGTGAGGGTGGACATACTTTTGCATCCTTTTGTGAGGGTATGAGGGTGGACATACTTCCGCATCCTTTTGTGAGGGTGTGAGGGTGGACATACTTCCGCATCCTTTTGTGAGGGTGTGAGGGTGGACATACTTCCGCATCCTTTTGTGAGGGTATGAGGGTGGACATACTTCCGCATCCTTTTGTGAAAGTGTGAGGGTGGACATACTTCCGCATCCTTTTGTGAGAGTATGAGGGTGAACATACTTCCGCATCCTTTTGTGAGGGTGGACATACTTCCGCATACTTTTGTGAGGGTGTGAGGGTGGACATACTTCCGCATCCTTTTGTGAGGGTATGAGGGTGGACATACTTCCGCATCCTTTTGTGAGGGTGTGAGGGTGGACATACTTCCGCATCCTTTTGTGAGGGTGTGAGGGTGTGAGGGTGGACATACTTCCGCATTATCTTGTGAAGGTATAAGGGTGGACATACTTCCGCATCCTTTTGTGAGGGTGTGAGGGTGTGAGGGTGGACATACTTCCGCATTCTTTTGTGAGGGTATGAGGGTGGACATACTTCCGCATCCTTTGTGAGGGTGTGAGGGTGGGACATACTTCCGCATCCTTTTGTGAGGTTATGAGGGTGAACATACTTCCGCGTCCTTTTGTGAGGGTGGACATACTTCCGCATCCTTTGTGAGGGTGTGAGGGTGTGAGGGTGGACATACTTCCGGCATTCTTTTGTGAGGGTATGAGGGGATGGACATACTTCCGCATCCTTTTGTGAGGGGTGAGGGTGGACATACTTCCGCATCCTTTGTGAGGGTGTGAGGGTGGACATACTTCCGCATCCTTTTGTGAGGGTATGAGGGTGGACATACATCCGCATCCTTTTGTGAGGGTGAGAGTGGACATACTTCCGCATCCTTTGTGAGGGTGTGAGAGTGGACATACTTCCGCATCCTTTTGTGAGGGGTGGGGTGTGAGGGTGTGAGAGTGGACATACTTCCAGCATCCTTTTGTGAGGGTGTGAGGGTGTGAGGTGTAAGGGTGGAGGTTGGACATACTTCCGCATTCTTTGTGAGGGTGTGAGGGTGGACATACTTCCGCATCCTTTTGTGAGGGTGTGAGGGTGGACATACTTCCGCATCCTTTTGTGAGGGTGTGAGGGTGGACATACTTCCGCATTCTTTTGTGAGGGTATGAGGGTGACATACATCAGCATCCTCTTTTTTGTGAGGGTGTGAGAGTGGACATACTTCCGCATCCTTTTTTTGTGAGGGTGTGAGGGTGGACATACTTCCGCATCCTTTTGTGAGGGTGTGAGGGTGTGAGGTGTGAGGGTGTGAGGGTGGACATACTTCCGCATCCTTTTGTGAGGGTGTGAGGGTGGACATACATCCGCATCCTTTTGTGAGGGTGTGAGGGTGTGAGGTGTAAGGGTGTGAGGTTGGACATACTTCCGCATCCTTTTGTGAGGGTGTGAGGGTGGACATACTTCCGCATCCTTTTGTGAGGGTGTGAGGGTGGACATACTTCCGCATTCTTTTGTGAGGGTATGAGGGTGGACATACATCCGCATCCTTTTGTGAGGGTGTGAGAGAGTGGACATACTTCCGCATCCTTTTGTGAGGGTGTGAGGGTGGACATACTTCCGCATCCTTTTGTGAGGGTGTGAGGGTGTGAGGTATGAGGGTGTGAGGGTGGACATACTGCTCCGCATCCTTTGTGAGGGTGTGAGGGTGTGAGGGTGTGAGAGTGGACATACTTCCGTATCCTTTTGTGAGGGTGTGAGAGTGGACATACTTCCGCATTCTTTTGTGAGGGTGTGAGGGTGGACATACTTCCGCATCCTTTTGTGAGGGTGTGAGGGTGGACATACTTCCGCATCCTTTTGTGAGGGTGTGAGGGTGTGAGGTGTAAGGGTGTGAGGTTGGACATACTTCCGCATTCTTTTGTGAGGGTGTGAGGGTGGACATACTTCCGCATCCTTTTGTGAGGGTATGAGGGTGGACATACTTCCAGCATTCTTTTTGTGAGGGTGTGAGGTTGGACATACTTCCGCATCCTTGTGAGGGTGTGAGGGTGGACATACTTCCGCATCAATTTGTGAGGGTGTGAGGGTGGACATACTTCCGCATCCTTTGTGAGGGTGTGAGGGTGTGAGGTGTAAGGGTGTGAGGTTGGACATACTTCCGCATCCTTTTGTGAGGGTGTGAGGGTGAACATACTTCCGCATCAATTTGTGAGGGTGTGAGGGTGGACATACTTCCGCATTCTTTTGTGAGGGTGTGAGGGTGTGAGGTGTGAGGGTGTGAGAGTGGACATACTTCCGCATCCTTTTGTGAGGGTGTGAGGGTGTGAGAGTGGACATACATCCGCATCCTTTTGTGAGGGTGTGAGAGTGGACATACTTCCGCATCCTTTTGTGAGGGTGTGAGGGTGGACATACTTCCGCATCCTTTTGTGAGGGTGTGAGGGTGTGAGGTGTGAGGGTGTGAGGGTGGACATACTTCCGCATCCTTTTGTGAGGGTGTGAGGGTGAACATACTTCCGCATCCTTTTGTGAGGGTGGACATACTTCCGCATCCTTTTGTGAGGGTGTGAGGGTGGACATACTTCCGCATCCTTTTGTGAGGGTATGAGGGTGGACATACTTCCGCATCCTTTTGTGAGGGTGTGAAGGTGGACATACTTCCCGCATTCTTTTGTGAGGGTGTGAGGGTGGACATACTTCCGCATCCTTTTGTGAGGGTGAGGGTGGACATACTTCCGCATCCTTTGTGAGGGTGTGAGGGTGGACATACTTCCGCATCCTTTTTGTGAGGGTGTGAGGGTGTGAGGGGTGGATATACTTCCGCATCCTTTTGTGATGGTGTGAGGGTGGACATACTTCCGCATCCTTTTGTGAGGGTGTGCAGGGTGTGAGGGTGGACATACTTCCGCATTCTTTTGTGAGGGTATGAGGGTGGACATACTTCCGCATCCTTTTGTGAGGGTGTGAGGGTGGACATACTTCCGGCATCCTTTTGTGAGGGTGTGAGGGTGTGAGGGTGGACATACTTCCGCATCCTTTTGTAAGGGTGTGAGGGTGGACATACTTTCGCATCCTTTTGTGGGGTTATGAGGGTGAACATACTTCCGCATCCTTTTGTGAGGGTGGACATACTTCCGCATCCTTTGTGAGGGTGTGAGGGTGGACATACTTCCGCATCCTTTTGTGAGGGTATGAGGGTGGACATACTTCCGCATCCTTTTGTGAGGGTGTGAGGGTGGACATACTTCCGCATCCTTTAAGAGGGTGTGAGGGGTGGACATACTTCCGCATCCTTTTGTGAGGGTGTGAGGGTGGACATACTTCCGCATTCTTTTTTTGTGAGGGTATGAGGGTGGACATACATCCGCATCCTTTGTGAGGGTGTGAGAGTGGACATACTTCCGCATCCTTTGTGAGGGTGTGAGGGTGGACATACTTCTTGCATCCTTTTGTGAGGGTGTGAGGGTGTGAGGTGTAAGGGTGAGGTTGGACATACTTCCGCATCCTTTGTGAGGGGTGTGAGGGTGGACATACTTCCGCATCCTTTTGTGAGGGTGTGAGGGTGGACATACTTCCATTATTTTGTGAGGGTATGAGGGTGGACATACATCCGCATCCTTTTGTGAGGGTGTGAGAGTGGACATACTTCCGCATCCTTTTGTGAGGGTGTGAGGGTGGACATACTTCCGCATCCTTTTGTGAGGGTGTGAGGGTGTGAGGTATGAGGGTGTGAGGGTGGACATACTTCCGCATCCTTTTGTGAGGGTGTGAGGGTGGACATACTTCCGCATCCTTTTGTGAGGGTATGAGGGTGTACATACTTCCGCATCCTTTTGTGAGGGTGTGAGGGTGGACATACTTCCGCATCCTTTTGTGAGGGTGTGAGGGTGGACATACTTCCGCATCCTTTTGTGAGGGTGTGAGGGTGGACATACTTCCGCATTCTTTTGTGAGGGTATGAGGGTGGACATACATCAGCATCCTTTTGTGAGGGTGTGAGAGTGGACATACTTCCGCATCCTTTTGTGAGGGTGTGAGGGTAGACATACTTCCGCATCCTTTTGTGAGGGTGTGAGGGTGTGAGGTGTGAGGGTGTGAGGGTGGACATACTTCCGCATCCTTTTGTGAGGGTGTGAGGGGTGGACATACATCCGCATCCTTTGTGAGGGTATGAGGGTGGACATACTTCCGCATCCTTTTGTGAGGGTGTGAGGGTGGACATACTTCCGCATCCTTTGTGAGGGTGTGAGGGTGGACATACTTCCGCATCCTTTTGTGAGGGTGTGAGGGTGTGAGGGGTGTGAGGGTGTGAGGGTGGACATACTTCCGCATCCTTTGTGAGGGTGTGAGGGTGTGAGGGTGGACATACTTCCGCATCCTTTTGTGAGGGTGTGAGAGTGGACATACTTCCGCATCCTTTTGTGAGGGTGTGAGGGTGGACATACTTCCGCATCCTTTTGTGAGGGTGTGAGAGTGTGAGGGTGGACATACTTCCACATCCTTTTGCGAGGGTGTGAGGGTGTGAGGGTGGACATACTTCCGCATTCTTTTGTGAGGGTATGAGGGTGGACATACTTCCGCATCCTTTTGTGATGGTGTGAGGGTGGACATACTTCCGCATCCTTTTGTGAGGGTGTGAGGGTGTGAGGGTGGACATACTTCCGCATTCTTTTGTGAGGGTATGAGGATGGACATACTTCCGCATCCTTTTGTGAGGGTGTGAGGGTGGACATACTTCCGCATCCTTTTGTGAGGGTGTGAGGGTGTGAGGGTGGACATACTTCCGCATCCTTTTGTGAGGGTGTGAGGGTGGACATACTTTCGCATCCTTTTATGAGGTTATGAGGGTGAACATACTTCCGCATCCTTTTGTGAGGGTGGACATACTTCCGCATCCTTTTGTGAGGGTGTGAGGGTGGACATACTTCCGCATCCTTTTGTGAGGGTATGAGGGTGTACATACTTCCGCATCCTTTTGTGAGGGTGTGAGGGTGGACATACTTCCGCATCCTTTTGTGAGGGTGTGAGGGTGGACATACTTCCGCATCCTTTTGTGAGGGTGTGAGGGTGGACATACTTCCGCATTCTTTTGTGAGGGTATGAGGGTGGACATACATCAGCATCCTTTTGTGAGGGTGTGAGAGTGGACATACTTCCGCATCCTTTTGTGAGGGTGTGAGGGTGGACATACTTCCGCATCCTTTTGTGAGGGTGTGAGGGTGTGAGGTGTGAGGGTGTGAGGGTGGACATACTTCCGCATCCTTTTGTGAGGGTGTGAGGGTGGACATACATCCGCATCCTTTTGTGAGGGTGTGAGGGTGTGAGGTGTAAGGGTGTGAGGTTGGACATACTTCCGCATCCTTTTGTGAGGGTGTGAGGGTGGACATACTTCCGCATCCTTTTGTGAGGGTGTGAGGGTGGACATACTTCCGCATTCTTTTGTGAGGGTATGAGGGTGGACATACATCCGCATCCTTTTGTGAGGGTGTGAGAGTGGACATACTTCCGCATCCTTTTGTGAGGGTGTGAGGGTGGACATACTTCCGCATCCTTTTGTGAGGGTGTGAGGGTGTGAGGTATGAGGGTGTGAGGGTGGACATACTTCCGCATCCTTTTGTGAGGGTGTGAGGGTGTGAGGGTGTGAGAGTGGACATACTTCCGTATCCTTTTGTGAGGGTGTGAGAGTGGACATACTTCCGCATTCTTTTGTGAGGGTGTGAGGGTGGACATACTTCCGCATCCTTTTGTGAGGGTGTGAGGGTGGACATACTTCCACATCCTTTTGCGAGGGTGTGAGGGTGTGAGGGTGGACATACTTCCGCATCCTTTTGTGAGGGTGTGAGGGTGGACATACTTTCGCATCCTTTTGTGAGGTTATGAGGGTGGACATACTTCCGCATCCTTTTGTGAGGGTGGACATACTTCCGCATCCTTTTGTGAGGGTGTGAGGGTGGACATACTTCCGCATCCTTTTGTGATGGTGTGAGGGTGGACATACTTCCGCATCCTTTTGTGAGGGTGTGAGGGTAGACATACTTCCGCATTCTTTTGTGAGGGTATGAGGGTGGACATACTTCCGCATCCTTTTGTGATGGTGTGAGGGTGGACATACTTCCGCATCCTTTTGTGAGGGTGTGAGGGTGTGAGGGTGGACATACTTCCGCATCCTTTGTGAGGGTGTGAGGGTGGTGGACATACTTTCGCATCCTTTTGTGAGGTTATGAGGGTGAACATACTTCCGCATCCTTTTGTGAGGGTGGACATACTTCCTGCATCCTTTTGTGAGGGTGTGAGGGTGGACATACTTCCGCATCCTTTTGTGAGGGTATGAGGGTGGACATACTTCCGCATCCTTTTGTGAGGGTGTGAGGGTGGACATACTTCCGCATCCTTTTGTGAGGGTGTGAGGGTGGACATACTTCCGCATCCTTTTGTGAGGGGTGTGAGGGTGGACATACTTCCGCATTATTTTGTGAGGGTATGAGGGTGGACTTACATCCGCATCCTTTTGTGAGGGTGGAGAGTGGACATACTTCCGCATCCTTTTGTGAGGGTGTGAGGGTGGACATACTTCCGCATCCTTTTGTGAGGGTGTGAGGGTGTGAGGTGTGAGGGTGTGAGGGTGGACATACTTCCGCATCCTTTTGTGAGGGTGTGAGGGTGTGAGAGGGACATACTTCCGCATCCTTGTGAGGGTGTGAGAGTGACATACTTCCGCATCCTTTTGTGAGGGTGTGAGGGTGGACATACTTCCGCATCCTTTTGTGAGGGTGTGAGGGTGTGAGGTCGGACATACTTCCAACATCCTTTGCGAGGGTGTGAGGGTGTGAGGGTGGACATACTTCCGCATTCTTTGTGAGGGTATGAGGGTGGACATACTTCCGCATCCTTTTGTGATGGTGTGAGGGTGGACATACTTCCGCATCCTTTTGTGAGGGTGTGGGGTGGACATACTTCCGCATTCTTTGTGAGGGTATGAGGATGGACATACTTCCGCATCCTTTTGTGGAGGGTGTGAGGGTGGACATACTTCCGCATCCTTTTTGTGAGGGTGTGAGGGTGGACATACTTTCGCATCCTTTTATGAGGTTATGAGGGTGAACATACTTCCGCATCCTTTTGTGAGGGTGGACATACTTCCGCATCCTTTTGTGAGGGTGTGAGGGTGGACATACTTCCGCATCCTTTTGTGAGGGTATGAGGGTGGACATACTTCCGCATCCTTTTGTGAGGGTGTGAGGGTGGACATACTTCCGCATCCTTTTGTGAGGGTGTGAGGGTGGACATACTTCCGCATCCTTTTGTGAGGGTGTGAGGGTGGACATACTTCCGCATTCTTTTGTGAGGGTATGAGGGTGGACATACATCAGCATCCTTTTGTGAGGGTGTGAGAGTGGACATACTTCCGCATCCTTTTGTGAGGGTGTGAGGGTGGACATACTTCCGCATCCTTTTGTGAGGGTGTGAGGGTGTGAGGTGTGAGGGTGGACATACTTCCGCATCCTTTTGTGAGGGTGTGAGGGTGTGAGGTGTAAGGGTGTGAGGTTGGACATACTTCCGCATCCTTTTGTGAGGGTGTGAGGGTGGACATACTTCCGCATCCTTTTGTGAGGGTGTGAGGGTGGACATACTTCCGCATTCTTTTGTGAGGGTATGAGGGTGGGCATACATCCGCATCCTTTTGTGAGGGTGTGAGAGTGGACATACTTCCGCATCCTTTTGTGAGGGTGTGAGGGTGGACATACTTCCGCATCCTTTTGTGAGGGTGTGAGGGTGTGAGGTATGAGGGTGTGAGGGTGGACATACTTCCGCATCCTTTTGTGAGGGTGTGAGGGTGTGAGGGTGTGAGAGTGGACTTACTTCCGTATCCTTTTGTGAGGGTGTGAGAGTGGACATACTTCCGCATCCTTTTGTGAGGGTGTGAGGGTGGACATACTTCCGCATCCTTTTGTGAGGGTGTGAGGGTGGACATACTTCCACATCCTTTTGCGAGGGTGTGAGGGTGTGAGGGTGGACATACTTCCGCATTCTTTTGTGAGGGTATGAGGGTGGACATACTTCCGCATCCTTTTGTGATGGTGTGAGGGTGGACATACTTCCGCATCCTTTTGTGAGGGTGTGAGGGTGTGAGGGTGGACATACTTCCGCATCCTTTAGTGAGGGTGTGAGGGTGGACATACTTTCGCATCCTTTTGTGAGGTTATGAGGGTGAACATACTTCCGCACTCCTTTTGTGAGGGTGGACATACTTCCGCATCCTTTTGTGAGGGTGTGAGGGTGGACATACTTCCGCATCCTTTGTGAGGGTATAAGGTTGGACATACTTCCGCATCCTTTTGTGAGGGTGTGAGGGTGGACATACTTCCGCATCCTTTTGTGAGGGTGTGAGGGTGGACATACTTCCGCATCCTTTTGTGAGGGTGTGAGGGTGGACATACTTCCGCATCCTTTTGTGAGGGTGTGAGGGTGGACATACTTCCGCATTATTTTGTGAGGGTATGAGGGTGGACATACATCCGCATCCTTTTGTGAGGGTGTGAGAGTGGACATACTTCCGCATCCTTTTGTGAGGGTGTGAGGGTGGAAATACTTCCGCATCCTTTTGTGAGGGTGTGAGGGTGTGAGGTGTGAGGGTGTGAGGGTAGACATACTTCCGCATCCTTTTGTGAGGGTGTGAGGGTGTGAGGGTGTGAGAGTGGACATACTTCCGCATCCTTTTGTGAGGGTGTGAGGGTGGACATACTTCCGCATCCTTTTGTGAGGGTGTGAGGGTGTGAGGGGGTGGACATACTTCCGCATCCTTTTGTGAGGGTGTGAGGGTGGACATACTTTCGCATCCTTTTATGAGGTTATGAGGGTGAACATACTTCCGCATCCTTTTGTGAGGGTGGACATACTTCCGCATCCTTTTGTGAGGGTGTGAGGGTGGACATACTTCCGCATCCTTTTGTGAGGGTATGAGGGTGGACATACTTCCGCATCCTTTTGTGAGGGTGTGAGGGTGGACATACTTCCGCATCCTTTTGTGAGGGTGTGAGGGTGGACATACTTCCGCATCCTTTTGTGAGGGTGTGAGGGTGGACATACTTCCGCATTCTTTTGTGAGGGTATGAGGGTGGACATACATCAGCATCCTTTTGTGAGGGTGTGAGAGTGGACATACTTCCGCATCCTTTTGTGAGGGTGTGAGGGTGGACATACTTCCGCATCCTTTTGTGAGGGTGTGAGGGTGTGAGGTGTGAGGGTGTGAGGGTGGACATACTTCCGCATCCTTTTGTGAGGGTGTGAGGGTGGACATACATCCGCATCCTTTTGTGAGGGTGTGAGGGTGTGAGGTGTAAGGGTGTGAGGTTGGACATACTTCCGCATCCTTTTGTGAGGGTGTGAGGGTGGACATACTTCCGCATCCTTTTGTGAGGGTGTGAGGGTGGACATACTTCCGCATTCTTTTGTGAGGGTATGAGGGTGGACATACATCCGCATCCTTTTGTGAGGGTGTGAGAGTGGACATACTTCCGCATCCTTTTGTGAGGGTGTGAGGGTGGACATACTTCCGCATCCTTTTGTGAGGGTGTGAGGGTGTGAGGTATGAGGGTGTGAGGGTGGACATACTTCTGCATCCTTTTGTGAGGGTGTGAGGGTGTGAGGGTGTGAGAGTGGACATACTTCCGTATCCTTTTGTGAGGGTGTGAGAGTGGACATCCTTCCGCATCCTTTTGTGAGGGTGTGAGGGTGGACATACTTCCGCATCCTTTTGTGAGGGTGTGAGGGTGGACATACTTCCACATCCTTTTGCGAGGGTGTGAGGGTGTGAGGGTGGACATACTTCCGCATTCTTTTGTGAGGGTATGAGGGTGGACATACTTCCGCATCCTTTTGTGATGGTGTGAGGGTGGACATACTTCCGCATCCTTTTGTGAGGGTGTGAGGGTGTGAGGGTGGACATACTTCCGCATTCTTTTGTGAGGGTATGAGGATGGACATACTTCCGCATCCTTTTGTGAGGGTGTGAGGGTGGACATACTTCCGCATCCTTTTGTGAGGGTGTGAGGGTGTGAGGGTGGACATACTTCCGCATCCTTTTGTGAGGGTGTGAGGGTGGACATACTTTCGCATCCTTTTATGAGGTTATGAGGGTGAACATACTTCCGCATCCTTTTGTAGAGGGTGGACATACTTCCGCATCCTTTTGTGAGGCAGTGTGAGGGTGGACATACTTCCGCATCCTTTGTGAGGGTATGAGGGTGTACATACTTCCGCATCCTTTTGTGAGGGTGGAGGGTGGACATACTTCCGCATCCTTTTGTGAGGGTGTGAGGGTGGACATACTTCCGCATCCTTTTGTGAGGGTGTGAGGGTGGACATACTTCCGCATCCTTTTGTGAGGGTGTGAGAAAGGGACATGGACATCTTTGCATCCTTTTGTGAGGGTGTGAGGGTGGACATACATCAGCATCCTTTTGTGAGGGTGTGAGAGTGGACATACTTCCGCATCCTTTGCAGGGTGGAGGTGTGGTGGTGTAGGGTGGACATACTTCCGCATCCTTTTGTGAGGTGTGAGGGTGTGCATCCTTTGTGAGGGTGTGAGGGTGGACATACTTCCGCATCCTTTTGTGAAGGAGTGTGAGGGTGGACATACATCCGCACCTTTTGTAAGTGTGAGGGTGGGGAGGTGTAAGGGTGTGAGGTTGGACATACTTCCGCATCCTTTTTGTGGAGGGGGAGGGTGTGGGGTGGACATACATCCGCATCCTTGTGTGAGGTAAGTGTGAGGGTGTGAGGGTGGACATACTTCCGCATTCTTTGTGAGGGCAGGGTGGGACATACTTCCGCATCCTTTGAGGGTGTGAGGGGTGGACATACATCCATCCTTTTTTGTGAGGGTGAGAGGGTGTGAGGGTGGACATACTTCGGCATCCTTGTGAGGGTGTGAGGGTGTGGTGGACTATACTTCCGTGCATCCTTTTGCAGTGTGGTGTGAGGGTGGACATACTTCCTGCATTCCTTTGTGAGGGTGTGAGGGTGTGAGGGGGTGCGGAGATACTTCCGCATCCTTTTGTGAGGGTGTGAGGGTGGACATACTTCCGCATCCTTTTGTGGGGGACATACTCGTGAGGGTGTGAGGGTGGACATACTTCCGCATTCTTGTGAGGGTATGAGGGTGGACATACTTCCGCATCCTTTTGTGAGGGGAGTGTGAGGGTGGACATACTTCCGCATCCTTTGTGAGGGTGCAGGTAGGGTGGGACATACTTCCGCATACAACCTTTGTGGAGGGTGAGGGTGGACATACTCCAGCATTCTTGTGAGGGTATGAGGGTGGACATACATCAGCATCCTTGTGAGGGGTACAGAGTGGACATACCTGCACCAGAGGGTGAGGGTGGACATACTCTCCGCATCCTTTGTGAGGTGGAGGGTGTGAGGTGTGAGGGTGTGAGGGGTGAGACATACTCTCCGCATCCTTTTGTGAGGGTGTGAGGGTGGACATACACATCCGCATCCTTTTGTGGGAGGGGTGTGAGGGTGTGGAGGTGTAAGGGGTGTGAGGTTGGACATACTTCCGCATCCTTTTGTAGGGGGTGCAGGGTAGACATACTTCCGGCATCCTTTTGTGGGAGGGTGTGAGGGTGGACATACTTCCGCATTACTTTTGTGAGGGTATGAGGGTGGACATACATCCGCATCCTTGTGAGGGTGTGAGAGTGGACATACTTCCATCCTTTGTGAGGGAGGGTGGACATACTTCCAGATCTTTTTAAGAGGGGTGGGCATGAGGGTGTGGGACATACTTCCACATCCTTGTGGGGTGTGAGGGGGGTGTGAGGGTGTGAGAGTGGACATACTTCCGTATCCTTTTGTGAGGGTATGAGAGTGGACATACTTCCGCATCCTTTGTGAGGGTGTGGGGGTGGACATACTTCCGCATCCTTTTGTGAGGGTGTGAGGGGGCAACCCACATCCTTTGCGAGGTGAGGGTGTGAGGGTGGCACGAAACACTGCATCCTTTTTGTGAGGGTGTGAGGGGGACATACTTCGCATCCCTTATAGAGTGATATGAGGGGTGGACATACTTCCGCATCCTTTGGGGGGTGAGGGTGGACATACTTCCGCATCCTTTGTGAGGGTATGAGGGTGGACATACTCCCGCATCCTTTTGTGAGGGTGTGAGGGGGTGGACATACTTCCGCATCCTTTTGTGAGGGTGTGAGGGTAAGGTGACATACTTCCGCATCCTTTTTTTTGAGGGTATTGAGGGTGGACATACTTTCGCATCCTTTTGTGATGGTATGAGGGTGGACATACTTCGCATCCTTTTTGTGGAGGGTGTGAGGGGGTGGACATACTTCCGCATCTTTTTTTGGGGGTATGAGGAGTGACATACTTCCGCATCCTTTTGTAGAGGGGGTTTCTCTCCTCTTATTTTAGTGTGAGGGTGGACATACTTCCGCATCCTTTGTGAGGGTGTGAGGGGTGTGACATACTTAATCCGCATCCTTTTGTGAGGGTGGGTGAGGGTGGACATACTTCCGCATCCTTGTGAGGGTGTGAGGGGGGACATACTTCCGCATCCTTTGTGAGGGTGTGAGGGTGGACATACTTCCGCATTCTTTGTGAGGGTATGAAATTGGACATACATCAGCATCCTTTTGTGAGGGTGTAGAGGGGACATACTTCCGCATCCTTGTGAGGGGTGAGGGTGGACATACTTCCGCATCCTTATGTAGGGGGTATGAGGGGGGGGACAGGCCTCCAGCTCCTAGTGAGGGGTGAGGGTGTCGAGGTGGAAGGGGTGAGGTGGACATACTGCGCATCCTTGTGAGGGTGGAGGGTGGACATACTTCCGCATCCTTGTGGAGGGGGGGGTGGGCTCTCCGCTCCTGAGGGTGAGGGTGGGACATACTTCCGCTCCTTTGTGAGGGGTGAGGGTGGACATACTCCGCATTTGTGGAGGGAGTGAGGGCTAAAAAGACACTCGCCCTGAGGGGTGAGTGGACATACCCGCTCTTTGTGAGGGTGGAGGGGGACATACTTCCGCATCCTTTTGTGAGGGTGTGAGGGGTGGCTTCCCTCCTTTGGGGGGGGGTGTGGGGTGGCAGTAGAAACTCCCACCTTGTGGAGGGGTGAGGGTGGACATACTTCCGCATCCTTTGTGAGGGTGTGAGGGTGGACATACTTCCGCATTCTTTTGTGAGGGTATGAGGGTGGCATACATCCGCTCCTTTGTGAGGGTGTGGAGTGGCATACTCCCGCTCCTTGAGGGTGGAGGGGGCACCTTCCGCACCTTTGTGAGGGGAGGGTGGTGAGGGTGGGACATCTTCGCATCCTTAGTGGGTGAGGGGGGGTGTGAGGGTGGACATACTTCCGCATCCTTTTTTGTGAGGGTGAGAGGGGTAGTTAGGGTGTGAGGTTGGACATACTTCCGCATCCCTTTGTGAGGGTGTGAGGGTGGACATACTTCCGCATCCTTTTGTGAGGGTGAGGGTGGACATACTTCCGCATCCTTTTGTGGGGGTGGGGTGGACATCTCCGCATCTTGTGAGGGTGGAGGGGTGGGTCTTCCGCATCCTTTGTGGGTGAGGTGAGGGTGCATACATCCGCATCCTTAGTGAGGGTGTGAGAGGGTGGACATACTTCCGCATCCTCTGTGAGGGTATGAGAGTGGACATACTTCCGCATCCTCTTGTGGGGGTGGGTGAGGGTGTGAGGGTGGACATACTTCTCCATCCATAACCCCATTAGGTAGGGGAAAAAGGGTAGGGAATTTTATGAGGGGTGAGGGTGGACATACTCGCTCCTTTGGGGGTAGGGTGGTGGGGGGGGCACCTCCGCACCTTGTGAGGGTAGGGGGGGGACATAGCTCCTGCAGGTGGTGGGGTGGACATACTTCCGCACCTGGGGGTGTGAGGGTGTGAGGGTGGACAACTTCCATGCCTTTGTGGGGGTAGAGGGGACATACCCTCCTTTTGTGGGGTGTGGGGTGACAGCGCACTTTGGAGGGAGGGTGAGGGTGGACAACTCCGCATCTTTTGTGAGGGTGTGAGGGGGCCCGCATCCTTTTATGAGGTTATGGGGTGAACATACCCGCATCCTTGTGGAGGTGGACATACTTCCGCATCTTTTATGAGGGGGTGTGAGGGTGGACATACTTCCGCATCCTTTTGTGAGGGTATGAGGGTGTGAGCTTGCTTTTGGGGTGGGGTGTGCATATTCGCATCTTGTGGAGGGTGTGCAGGGTGGGACATATCTCCATCCTTTTTGAGGGTGTGAGGTGGACATACTTCCGTATCCTTTTGTGAGGGTATGAGAGTGGACATACTTCAGCATTCTTTGTGAGGGTGTGAGAGTGGACATACTTCTGCATCCTTTTGTGAGGGTGTGAGGGTGGACATACTCTACATCCTTTGTGGGGTGGGGGGGGGTGTAGGGGAGGGTGTGAGGGTGGACATACTTCCGCATCCTTTGTGAGGGTGTGAGGGTGGGACATACTTTCGCATCCTTTGTGAGGGTATGAGGGTAGTGGACATACTTCCGCATCCTTTTGTGAGGGTGGTGACATACTTCCGTATCCTTTTGTGAGGTGGGTAGTGAGGGTGACATACTTTCCGCATTCTTTTGTGATGGGTGTGAGGGTGTGGACTACTCTTTTTTAGGTGTGAGAGTGACATACTAATCCTTTTATTAGGTTGAGGTACATCATAATTTTTATTAGGGTAGTGGAACATTTTTAGTATAGGTGGATTTAATTTAGTGGTTCATTTTTTGATTAGTTAGGATTTTTTTTAGTATAGACACACTTTTTTTAGGTTGAGGGTGGAATACCATTTAGGTTGAGGGTTGTTTTTTTTAGTTGTGTTTTTATATTTGAAATTTTTTGTGGACATACTTCCGCATCCTTTTGTGAGGGTGTGAGGGTAGACATACTCTCCGCATCCTTTTGTGAGGGCATGAGGGTGGACATACTTCCGCACCTTTGGGGAGGGGGTGAGGGTGGACATACTTCCGCATCCTTGTGAGGGGCGGAGGGTGGACATACTTCTTTTTTTGAGTGAGGTGTTTTTTTAGGTAAGGAGGGTGAACAATTTGTGAGGGTGTGAGAGTGGACATATCTGCATCCTTTATGAGGTGGGTGTGAGGGTGGACATACTTTCGCATCCTTTTGTGAGGGTATGAGGGTGAGGGGGTTGGGAGGGTGGGGGTGGACATACTTCCGCATCCTTTGTGGGGTGAGGGTGGACATACATCCGCATCCTTTGAGGGTGAGAAGGGTGTGAGGTTGGACATACTTCCGCATCCCTTGTGAGGGTATGAGGGTGGACATACTCTCCCGCATCCTTTGTGAGGGTGAGGGTGGACATACTTCCGCATCCTTTTGTGAGGGGGTGTTGAGTGTGGACATACTTCCGCACCTTGTGAGGGTGAGAGAGTGCACATACTCTCCGCATCATTTTGTGAGGGTGTGAGGGTGGACATACATCCGCATCCTTTGTGAGGGTGGTAGGTGTAGGTATAGTTGAGTGGACATACTTCCGCATCCTTTGTGGGTGTGAGGGTGTGAGGGGTGGGACATACTTCCGTATCCTTTTGTGAGGGTGTGAGGGTGGACATACTTCCGCATTCTTTGGTTGTGAGGGTGTGAGGGTGGACATACTTCCGCATCCTTTTAGAGTGGTAGGGTGTGACATACTTCACATCTAGGGGTGTGAGGGGGGTGAGAGTGTGGACATACTTCCGTGATCCTTTGTAGAGGGTGTGAGAGTGGACATACTTTCGCATCCTTTTGTGAGGGTATGAGGGTGGGACATACTTCCGCATCCTTAATGTGAGGGTGGACATACTTCCGCATCCTTTGTGAGGGTGTGAGGTTGGACATACTTCCACATCCTTTTGTGATGGTGGAGGTGGACATACTCCGCATCCTTTTGTGGGAGGGGTGTGAGGGCAGGACATACCGCATTCTTTGTGAGGCAATGAGGGGGACATACCGCATCCTTTGTGATGGGTGAGGGGGACATACCGCATCCTCAGGAGGGTGTGAGGGTGTGAGGGTGGACATACCGCATCCTCGTGAGGGTGGAGGGACATACTTCAGCATCCTTGTGAGGTTATGAGGGCAGCCATACTCCAAGATCCATTTTGCAGGGTGGACATACTTCCGCATCCTTGTGAGGGTGTGAGGGTGGGACACATTTCCGTATCCTTTGTGAGGGCATGAGGGTGGACATACTCTCCGCATCCTTTTGTGAGGGTGGGAGGGTGGACATACTTCCGGATCCTTGTGAGGGTGTGAGGGTGGACATACTTCCGCATCTTTTAGGAGGGTATGAGGGATGGACTACTTCCGCATCCTTTTGTGAGGGTATGAGGGTGGACTTACATCCGCATCCTTTTGTAGAGGGTGTGAGGAGAGTGGACATACTTCCAGATCCTTTTATGAGGGTATGAGGGTGGAATACTCTCCGCATCCTTTGTGGGGTGTGGGGGGTGTAAGGTGTGAGGGTGAGGGTGGACATTACTCCGCATCCTTTTGCGAGGGGAGGGTGTGAGGGTGGACATACTTCCGCATCCTTTTGTGAGGGTGTGAGGGTGGACATACTTCCGCATCCTTTTGTGAGGGTGTGAGGGTGGACATACTTCCGCATCCTTTTGTGAGGGTGGGGTGAGGTTGGACATACTTCCGCATCCTTTGTGAGGGTGCAGGGTGAGGGTGGGACATACTTCCCAGCATTCGTTCTTTTGTGAGAGAAAGGAGGGTGGACATACTTCCGCATCCTTGTGATGGTGTGAGGGTGGACATACTTCCTCCATCCTTTTGTAGAGGGTGTGAGGGTGGACATACTTCCGCATTCTTTTGTGAGGGAAGGAGAGACAGACATATACTTCCGCATCCTTGTGAGGGTGTGAGGGTGGACATACTTCCGCATCCTTTTGTGAGGGTGAGGTGGACATACTTTCGCATCCTCTTTTAAGTGAGTAGAGTGGAGGGCACATACTTCCGCATCCTTTTGTGGAGGGTGGACATACTTCCATCCTTTTTTGTGAGGGTGTGAGGTGGACATACTTCCGCATCCCTTTTGTGAGGGTGTGAGGGTGGACATACTCTCCGCATCCTTTTGTGAGGGTGTGAGGGTGGACATACCTGCATCCTTTTGTGAGGGTGAGGTTGGGACATACCTGCATCCTTGTGAGGTGTGAGGGTGGACATACTTCCGCATCCTTGTGAGTGGTGAGGGTGGACATACTTCCGCATTCTTTTGTGAGGGTGCGAGGGTGGCATACATCCGCATCCTTTTGTGAGGGTGTGAGAGTGGGACATTCGCATCCTTTGTGAGGGTGTGTGAGGGTGGAGATACTCGTATCCCTTTGGGGAGGGTGTGAGGGTGTGGGAGGTATGAGGGTGTGAGGGTGGACATACTTCCGGCATCCTTTTGTGAGGGTGTGAGGGTGTGAGGGGGTGTGAGAGTGGACTTACTTCCGTATCCTTTTGTGAGGGTGTGAGAGTGGACATACTTCCGCATCCTTTTGGTGAGGGTGTGAGGGTGGACATACTTCCGCATCCTTTTGTGAGGGTGTGAGGGTGGACATACTTCCACATCCTTTTGCGAGGGTGTGAGGGTGTGAGGGTGGACATACTTCCGCATCCTTTTGTGAGGGTATGAGGGTGGACATACTTCCGCATCCTTTTGTGAGGGTGTGAGGGTGGACATACTTCCGCATCCTTTGTGAGGGGTGAGGGTGTGAGGGTGGACATACTTCCGCATCCTTTAGTGAGGGTGTGAGGGTGGACATACTTTCGCATCCTTTTGTGAGGTTATGAGGGTGAACATACTTCCGCATCCTTTTGTGAGGGTGGACATACTTCCGCATCCTTTTGTGAGGGTGTGAGGGTGGACATACTTCCGCATCCTTTTGTGAGGGTATAAGGGTGGACATACTTCCGCATCCTTTTGTGAGGGTGTGAGGGTGGACATACTTCCGCATCCTTTTGTGAGGGTGTGAGGGTGGACATACTTCCGCATCCTTTTGTGAGGGTGTGAGGGTGGACATACTTCCGCATCCTTTTGTGAGGGTGTGAGGGTGGACATACTTCCGCATTATTTTGTGAGGGTATGAGGGTGGACATACATCCGCATCCTTTTGTGAGGGTGTGAGAGTGGACATACTTCCGCATCCTTTTGTGAGGGTGTGAGGGTGGAAATACTTCCGCATCCTTTTGTGAGGGTGTGAGGGTGTGAGGTGTGAGGGTGTGAGGGTTGACATACTTCCGCATCCTTTTGTGAGGGTGTGAGGGTGTGAGGGTGTGAGAGTGGACATACTTCCGCATCCTTTTGTGAGGGTGTGAGGGTGGACATACTTCCGCATCCTTTTGTGAGGGTGTGAGGGTGTGAGGGTGGACATACTTCCGCATCCTTTTGTGAGGGTGTGAGGGTGGACATACTTTCGCATCCTTTTATGAGGTTATGAGGGTGAACATACTTCCGCATCCTTTTGTGAGGGTGGACATACTTCCGCATCCTTTTGTGAGGGTGTGAGGGTGGACATACTTCCGCATCCTTGTGGGAGGGTATGAGGGGTGTACATACTTCCGCATCCTTTTGTGAGGGTGTGAGGGTGGACATACTTCCGCATCCTTTTTTGTGAGGGTGAGGGTGGACATACTTCCGCATCCTTTTTGAGAGGGTGTGAGGGTGGACATACTTCCGCATTCTTTTGAGAGGGTATGAGGGTGGACATACATCAGCATCCTTTTTGTGAGGGTGTGAGAGTGGACATACTTCCGCATCCTTTTGTGAGGGTGTGAGGGTGGACATACTTCCGCATCCTTTTGTGAGGGTGTGAGGGTGGTGAGGTGAGGGTGTGAGGGTGGACATACTTCCGCATCCTTTTGTGAGGGTGTGAGGGTGGACATACATCCGCATCCTTTTGTGAGGGTGTGAGGGTGTGAGGTGTAAGGGTGTGAGGTTGGACATACTTCCGCATCCTTTGTGAGGGTGTGAGGGTGGACATACTTCCGCATCCTTTTGTAGAGGGTGTGAGGGTGGACATACTTCCGCATTCTTTTGTGGGAGGGTATGAGGGTGACATACATCCGCATCCTTTTGTGAGGGTGTGAGAGTGGACATACTTCCGCATCCTTTTGTGAGGGTGTGAGGGTGGACATACTTCCGCATCCTTTGTGAGGGTGTGAGGGTGTGAGGTGTGAGGGTGTGAGGGTGGACATACTTCTGCATCCTTTGCAGGTGTGAGGGTGTGAGGGGTGTGAGGGGGTGAGAGTGGACATACTTCCGTATCCTTTTGTGAGGGTGTGAGAGTGGACATACTTCCGCATCCTTTTGTGAGGGTGTGAGGGTGGACATACTTCCGCATCCTTTTGTGAGGGTGTGAGGGTGGACATACTTCCAAATCCTTGTGTGAGGGTGTGAGGGTGTGAGGGTGGACATACTTCCGCATTCTTTTGTGAGGGTATGAGGGTGGACATACTTCCGCATCCTTTTGTGATGGTGTGAGGGTGGACATACTTCCGCATCCTTTTGTGAGGGTGTGAGGGTGTGAGGGTGGACATACTTCCGCATCCTTTTGTGAGGGTGTGAGGGTGGACATACTTTCGCATCCTTTTGTGAGGTTATGAGGGTGAACATACTTCCGCATCCTTTTGTGAGGGTGGACATACTTCCACATCCTTTTGTGAGGGTGTGAGGGTGGACATACTTCCGCAATCCCTTTGTGAGGGTATGAGGGTGGACATACTTTCCGCATCCTTTTGTGAGGGTGTGAGGGTGGACATACTTCCGCATCCTTTTGTGCAGGGTGTGAGGGTGGACATACTTCCGCATCCTTTTGTGAGGGTGTGAGGGTGGACATACTTCCGCATCCTTTTGTGAGGGTGTGAGGGTGGACATACTTCCGCATTATTTTGTGAGGGTATGAGGGTGGACATACATCCGCATCCTTTTGTGAGGGTGTGAGAGTGGACATACTTCCGCATCCTTTTGTGAGGGTGTGAGGGTGGACATACTTCCGCATCCTTTTGTGAGGGTGTGAGGGTGTGAGGGTGTGAGAGTGGACATACTTCCGCATCCTTTTGTGAGGGTGTGAGAGTGGACATACTTCCGCATCCTTTTGTGAGGGTGTGAGGGTGGACATACTTCCGCATCCTTTTGTGAGGGTGTGAGGGTGTGAGCGTGGACATACTTCCACATCCTTTTGCGAGGGTGTGAGGGTGTGAGGGTGGACATACTTCCGCATTCTTTTGTGAGGGTATGAGGGTGGACATACTTCCGCATCCTTTTGTGAGGGTGTGAGGGTGTGAGGGTGGACATACTTCCGCATTCTTTTGTGAGGGTATGAGGATGTGGACATACTTCCGCATCCTTTTGTGAGGGTGTGAGGGTGGACATACTTCCGCATCCTTTTGTGAGGGTGTGAGGGTGTGAGGGGTGGACATATTTCGGCATCCTTTCAGAGGGTGTGAGGGTGGACATACTGCATCCTTTTGTGAGGTTATGAGGGTGAACATACTTCCTAGCATCCTTGTGAGGGTGGACATACTTCCGCATCCTTTTTGTGAGGGTGTGAGGGTGGACATACTTCAGCATCCTTTGTGAGGGTATGAGGGTGTACATACTTCCGCATCCTTTTGTGAGGGTGTGAGGGTGGACATACTTCTCCGCATCCTTTTTGTGAGGGTGTGAGGGGTGGACATACTTCCGCATCCTTTTGTGAGGGTGTGAGGGTGGACATACTTCCGCATTCTTTTGTGAGGGTATGAGGGTGGACATACATCAGCATCCATTTGTGAGGGTGTGGAGAGTGGACATACTTCCGCATCCTTTTGTGAGGGTGTGAGGGTGGACATACTTCCGCATCCTTTTGTGAGGGTGTGAGGGTGTGAGGTGAGGGTGTGAGGATGGACATACTTCCGCATCCTTTTGTGAGGGCAGTGGGAGGGTGGACATACTTCCGCATCCTTTTGTGAGGGTGTGAGGGTGGACATACTTCCGCATTCTTTTGTGAGGGTATGAGGGTGGACATACATCCGCATCCTTTGTGAGGGTGTGAGAGTGGACATACTTCCGCATCCTTTGTGAGGGTGTGAGGGTGGACATACTTCCGCATCCTTTTGTGAGGGTGTGAAGGGTGTGAGGTATGAGGGTGTCAGGGTGGACATACTTCCGCATCCTTTTGTGAGGGTGTGAGGGGTGTGAGGGTAGAGAGTGGACATACTTCCGCATCCTTTGTGAGGGTGTGAGAGTGGACATACTTCCGCATCCTTTTGTGAGGGGGGTGTGGAGGGTGGACATACTTCCGCATCCTTTTGCGAGGGTGTGAGGGTGTGGAGGGGTGGATGATACTTCCGCATTCTTTGTGAGGGTATGAGGGGTGGACATACTTCCGCATCCTTTGTGATGGTGTGAGGGTGGACATACTTCCGCATCCTTTTGTGAGGGTGTGAGGGTGTGAGGGTAGACTTACTTCCGCATTCTTTTGTGAGGGTATGAGGGTGGACATACTTCCGCATCCTTTTGTGATCGTGTGAGGGTGGACATACTTCCGCATCCTTTTGTGAGGGTGTGAGGGTGGACATACTTCCGCATCCTTTAGTGAGGGTCTGAGGGTGGACATACTTTCGCATCCTTTTGTGAGGTTATGAGGGTGAACATACTTCCGCATCCTTTTGTGAGGGTGGACATACTTCCGCATCCTTTTGTGAGGGTGTGAGGGTGGACATTTTTCCGCATCCTTTTGTGAGGGTATAAGGGTGGACATACTTCCGCATCCTTTTGTGAGGGTGTGAGGGTGGACATACTTCCGCATCCTTTTGTGAGGGTGTGAGGGTGGACATACTTCCGCATCCTTTTGTGAGGGTGTGAGGGTGGACATACTTCCGCATTCTTCCGCATTCTTTTGTGAGGGTATGAGGGTGGACATACATCCGCATCCTTTTGTGAGGGTGTGAGGGTGTGAGGGTGTGAGGGTGGACATACTTCCGCATCCTTTTGTGAGGGTGTGAGGGTGTGAGGGTGGACATACTTCCGCATACTTTTGTGAGGGTGTGAGGGTGTGAGGTGTAAGGGTGTGAAGTTGGACATACTTCCGCATCCTTTTGTGAGGGTGGACATACTTCCGCATACTTTTGTGAGGGTGTGAGGGTGGACATACTTCCGCATCCTTTTGTGAGGGTATGAGGGTGGACATACTTCCGCATCCTTTTGTGAGGGTGTGAGGGTGGACATACTTCCGCATCCTTTTGTGAGGGTGTGAGGGTGTGAGGGTGGACATACTTCCGCATTATCTTGTGAAGGTATGAGGGTGGACATACTTCCGCATCCTTTTGTGATGGTGTGAGGGTGGACATACTTCCGCATCCTTTTGTGAGGGTGTGAGGGTGTGAGGGTGGACATACTTCCGCATTCTTTTGTGAGGGTATGAGGGTGGACATACTTCCGCATCCTTTTGTGAGGGTGTGAGGGTGGACATACTTCCGCATCCTTTTGTGAGGTTATGAGGGTGAACATACTTCCGCGTCCTTTTGTGAGGGTGGACATACTTCCGCATCCTTTTGTGAGGGTGTGAGGGTGGACATACTTCCGCATTCTTTTGTGAGGGTATGAGGATGGACATACTTCCGCATCCTTTTGTGAGGGTGTGAGGGTGGACATACTTCCGCATCCTTTTGTGAGGGTGTGAGGGTGGACATACTTCCGCATCCTTTTGTGAGGGTATGAGGGTGGACATACATCCGCATCCTTTTGTGAGGGTGTGAGTGTGGACATACTTCCGCATCCTTTTGTGAGGGTGTGAGGGTGGACATACTTCCGCATCCTTTTGTGAGGGTGTGAGGGTGTAAGGTGTGAGGGTGTGAGGGTGGACATACTTCCGCATCCTTTTGTGAGGGTGTGAGGGTGTGAGGGTGTGAGAGTGGACATACTTCCGCATCCTTTTGTGAGGGTGTGAGAATGTGAGGTGTAAGGGTGTGAGGTTGGACATACTTCCGCATCCTTTTGTGAGGGTGTGAGGGTGGACATACTTCCGCATTCTTTTGTGAGGGTGTGAGGGTGGACATACTTCCGCATTCTTTTGTGAGGGTGTGAGGTTGGACATACTTCCGCATCCTTTTGTGAGGGTGTGAGGGTGGACATACTTCCGCATCAATTTGTGAGGGTGTGAGGGTGGACATACTTCCGCATCCTTTTGTGAGGGTGTGAGGGTGTGAGGTGTAAGGGTGTGAGGTTGGACATACTTCCGCATCCTTTTGTGAGGGTGTGAGGGTGGACATACTTCCGCATCAATTTGTGAGGGTGTGAGGGTGGACATACTTCCGCATTCTTTTGTGAGGGTGTGAGGGTGTGAGGTGTGAGGGTGTGAGGTTGGACATACTTCCGCATCCTTTTGTGAGGGTGTGAGGCTGTGAGAGTGGACATACATCCGCATCCTTTTGTGAGGGTGTGAGAGTGGACATACTTCCGCATCCTTTTGTGAGGGTGTGAGGGTGGACATACTTCCGCATCCTTTTGTGAGGGTGTGAGGGTGTGAGGTGTGAGGGTGTGAGGGTGGACATACTTCCGCATCCTTTTGTGAGGGTGTGAGGGTGTGAGGGTGGACATACTTCCGCATCCTTTTGTGAGGGTGTGAGGGTGAACATACTTCCGCATCCTTTTGTGAGGGTGGACATACTTCCGCATCCTTTTGTGAGGGTGTGAGGGTGGACATACTTCCGCATCCTTTTGAGAGGGTATGAGGGTGGACATACTTCCGCATCCTTTTGTGAGGGTGTGAGGGTGGACATACTTCCGCATCCTTTTGTGAGGGTGTGAGGGTGGACATACTTCCGCATCCTTTTGTGAGGGTATGAGGGTGGACATACTTCCGCATCCTTTTGTGAGGGTGTGAGGGTGGACATACTTCCACATCCTTTTGTGAGGGTGTGAGGGTGGACATACTTCCGCATCCTTTTGTGAGGGTGTGAGGGTGTGAGGGTGGACATACTTCCGCATCCTTTTGTGATGGTGTGAGGGTGGACATACTTCCGCATCCTTTTGTGAGGGTGTGAGGGTGGACATACTTCCGCATTCTTTTGTGAGGGTATGAGGGTGGACATACTTCCGCATCCTTTTGTGAGGGTGTGAGGGTGGACATACTTCCGCATTCTTTTGTGAGGGTGTGAGGGTGTGAGGGTGGACATACTTCCGCATCCTTTTGTGAGGGTGTGAGGGTGGACATACTTTCGCATCCTTGTGAGGTTAAGTGAGGGTGAACATACTTCCGCATCCTTTTGTGAGGGTGGACATACTTCCGCATCCTTTTGTGAGGGTGAGGGTGGACATACTTCCGCATCCTTTTGTGAGGGTATGAGGGTGGACATACTTCCGCATCCTTTTGTGAGGGTGTGAGGGTGGACATACTTCCGCATCCTTTTAAGAGGGTGTGAGGGTGGACATACTTCCGCATCCTTTTTGTGAGGGTGTGAGGGTGGACATACTTCCGCATTCTTTTGTGAGGGTATGAGGGTGGACATACATCCGCATCCTTTTGTGAGGGTGTGAGAGTGGACATACTTCCGCATCCTTTTGTGAGGGTGTGAGAGTGGACATACTTCCGCATCCTTTTGTGAGGGTGTGAGGGTGGACATACTTCCGCATCCTTTTGTGAGGGTGTGAGGGTGTGAGGTGTGAGGGTGGACATACTTCCGCATCCTTTTGTGAGGGTGTGAGGGTGTGAGGTGTAAGGGTGTGAGGTTGGACATACTTCCGCATCCTTTTGTGAGGGTGGACATACTTCCGCATACTTTTGTGAGGGTGTGAGGGTGGACATACTTCCGCATCCTTTTGTGAGGGTATGAGGGTGGACATACTTCCGCATCCTTTTGTGAGGGTGTGAGGGTGGACATACTTCCGCATCCTTTTGTGAGGGTGTGAGGGTGTGAGGGTGGACATACTTCCGCATTTTCTTGTGAAGGTATGAGGGTGGACATACTTCCGCATCCTTTTGTGATGGTGTGAGGGTGGACATACTTCCGCATCCTTTGTGAGGGTGTGAGGGTGTGAGGGTGGACATACTTCCGCATTCTTTTGTGAGGGTATGAGGGTGGACATACTTCCGCATCCTTTTGTGAGGGTGTGAGGGTGGACATACTTCCGCATCCTTTTGTGAGGTTATGAGGGTGAACATACTTCCGCGTCCTTTTGTGAGGGTGGACATACTTCCGCATCCTTTTGTGAGGGTGTGAGGGTGGACATACTTCCGCATTCTTTTGTGAGGGTATGAGGATGGACATACTTCCGCATCCTTTTGTGAGGGTGTGAGGGTGGACATACTTCCGCATCCTTTTGTGAGGGTGTGAGGGTGGACATACTTCCGCATCCTTTTGTGAGGGTGTGAGGGTGTGAGGTGTGAGGGTGTGAGGGTGGACATACTTCCGCATCCTTTTGTGAGGGTGTGAGGGTGTGAGGGTGTGAGAGTGGACATACTTCCGCATCCTTTTGTGAGGGTGTGAGGGTGTGAGGTGTAAGGGTGTGAGGTTGGACATACTTCCGCATTCTTTTGTGAGGGTGTGAGGGTGGACATACTTCCGCATCCTTTGTGAGGGTGTGAGGTGGACATACTTCCGCATTCTTTTGTGAGGGTGTGAGGTTGGACATACTTCCGCATCCTTTTGTGAGGGTGTGAGGGTGGACATACTTCCGCATCAATTTGTGAGGGTGTGAGGGTGGACATACTTCCGCATCCTTTTGTGAGGGTGTGAGGGTGTGAGGTGTAAGGGTGTGAGGTTGGACATACTTCCGCATCCTTTTGTGAGGGTGTGAGGGTGGACATACTTCCGCATCAATTTGTGAGGGTGTGAGGGTGGACATACTTCCGCATTCTTTTGTGAGGGTGTGAGGGTGTGAGGTGTGAGGGTGTGAGGTTGGACATACTTCCGCATCCTTTTGTGAGGGTGTGAGGGTGTGAGAGTGGACATACATCCGCATCCTTTTGTGAGGGTGTGAGAGTGGACATACTTCCGCATCCTTTTGTGAGGGTGTGAGGGTGGACATACTTCCGCATCCTTTGTGAGGGTGTGAGGGTGTGAGGTGTGAGGGTGTGAGGGTGGACATACTTCCGCATCCTTTTGTGAGGGTGAGTGTGTGAGGGTGGACATACTTCCGCATCCTTTGTGAGGGTGGACATACTTCCGCATCCTTTGTGAGGGTGTGAGGGTGGACATACTTCCGCATCCTTTTGTGAGGGTATGAGGGTGGACATACTTCCGCATCCTTTTGTGAGGGTGTGAGGGTGGACATACTTCCGCATCCTTTTGTGAGGGTGTGAGGGTGGACATACTTCCGCATCCTTTTGTGAGGGTATGAGGGTGGACATACTTCCGCATCCTTTTGTGAGGGTGTGAGGGTGGACATACTTCCGCATCCTTTTGTGAGGGTGTGAGGGTGGACATACTTCCGCATCCTTTTGTGAGGGTGTGAGGGTGGACATACTTCCGCATCCTTTTGTGATGGTGTGAGGGTGGACATACTTCCGCATCCTTTTGTGAGGGTGTGTGAGGGTGTGAGGGTGGACATACTTCCGCATTCTTTTTTGTGAGGGTATGAGGGTGGACATACTTCCGCATCCTTTGTGAGGGTGTGAGGGTGGACATACTTCCGCATCCTTTTGTGAGGGTGTGAGGGTGTGAGGGTGGACATACTTCCGCATCCTTTTGTGAGGGTGTGAGGGTGGACATACTTTCGCATCCTTTGTGAGGTTATGAGGGTGAACATACTTCCGCATCCTTTTGTGAGGGTGGACATACTTCCGCATCCTTTTGTGAGGGTGTGAGGGTGGACATACTTCCGCATCCTTTTGTGAGGGTATGAGGGTGGACATACTTCCGCATCCTTTTGTGAGGGTATGAGGGTTGACATACTTCCGCATACTTTAAAGAAAGAGGGTGGACATGCTTCCGCATCCTTTTGTGAGGGTGTGAGGGTGGTTACATATCCGCATTCTTTTGTGAGGGTATGAGGGTGGACATACATCCGCATCCTTTTGTAGAGGGTGTGAGAGGTGGGACATACTTCCGCATCCTTTTGTGAGGGTGTGAGGGTGACATACTTCAAGCATCCTTTGTGAGGTGTGAGGGTGTGAGGTGTGTGGGTGTGAGGTTGGACATACTTCCGCATCCTTTTGTGAGGGTGTGAGGGTGGACATACTTCCGCATCATTTTGTGAGGGTGTGAGGGTGGACATACTTCCGCATTCTTTTGTGAGGGTATGAGGGTGGACATACATCCGCATCCTTTTGTGAGGGTGTGAGAGTGGACATACTTCCGCATCCTTTTGTGAGGGTGTGAGGGTGGACATACTTCCGCATCCTTTAGTGAGGGTGTGAGGGTGTGAGGTGTGAGGGTGTGAGGGTGGACATACTTCCGCATCCTTTTGTGAGGGTGTGAGGGTGTGAGAGTGGACATACTTCCGCATCCTTTTGTGAGGGTGTGAGGGTGTGAGGGTGGACATACTTCCACATCCTTTGCGAGGGTGTGAGGGTGTGAGGGTGGACATACTTCCGCATTCTTTTGTGAGGGTATGAGGGTGGACATACTTCCGTATCCTTTGTGATGGTGTGATGGTGGACATACTTCCGCATCCTTTTGTGAGGGTGTGAGGGTGTGAGGGTGGACATACTTCCGCATTCTTTTGTGAGGGTATGAGGATGGACATACTTCCGCATCCTTTTGTGAGGGTGTGGAGGGTGGACATACTTCCGCATCTTTTTGTGAGGGTGTGAGGGTGTGAGGGTGGACATACTTCCGCATCCTTTGTGAGGGTGTGAGGGTGGACATACTTTCGCATCCTTTTTTGTGAGGTTATGAGGGTGAACATACTTCCGCATCCTTTTGTGAGGGTGGACATACTTCCGCATCCTTTTGTGAGGGTGTGAGGGTGGACATACTTCCGCATCCTTTTGTGAGGGTATGAGGGTGTACATACTTCCGCATCCTTTTGTGAGGGTGTGAGGGTGGACATACTTCCGCATCCTTTTGTGAGGGTGTGAGGGTGGACATACTTCCGCATCCTTTTGTGAGGGTGTGAGGGTGGACATACTTCCGCATTCTTTTGTGAGGGTATGAGGGTGGACATACATCAGCATCCTTTTGTGAGGTGTGAGAGTGGACATACTTCCGCATCCTTTTGTGAGGGTGTGAGGGTGGACATACTTCCGCATCCTTTTGTGAGGGTGTGAGGGTGTGAGGTGTGAGGGTGTGAGGGTGGACATACTTCCGCATCCTTTTGTGAGGGTGTGAGGGTGGACATACATCCGCATCCTTTTGTGAGGGTGTGAGGGTGTGAGGTGTAAGGGTGTGAGGTTGGACATACTTCCGCATCCTTTTGTGAGGGTGTGAGGGTGGACATACTTCCGCATCCTTTTGTGAGGGTGTGAGGGTGGACATACTTCCGCATTCTTTTGTGAGGGTATGAGGGTGGACATACATCCGCATCCTTTTGTGAGGGTGTGAGAGTGGACATACTTCCGCATCCTTTTGTGAGGGTGTGAGGGTGGACATACTTCCGCATCCTTTTGTGAGGGTGTGAGGGTGTGAGGTGTGAGGGTGTGAGGGTGGACATACTTCCGCATCCTTTTGTGAGGGTGTGAGGGTGTGAGAGTGGACATACTTCCGCATCCTTTTGTGAGGGTGTGAGGGTGTGAGGGTGGACATACTTCCACATCCTTTTGCGAGGGTGTGAGGGTGTGAGGGTGGACATACTTCCGCATTCTTTTGTGAGGGTATGAGGGTGGACATACTTCCGTATCCTTTTGTGATGGTGTGAGGGTGGACATACTTCCGCATCCTTTTGTGAGGGTGTGAGGGTGTGAGGGTGGACATACTTCCGCATTCTTTTGTGAGGGTATGAGGATGGACATACTTCCGCATCCTTTTGTGAGGGTGTGAGGGTGGACATACTTCCGCATCTTTTTGTGAGGGTGTGAGGGTGTGAGGGTGGACATACTTCCGCATCCTTTTGTGAGGGTGTGAGGGTGGACATACTTTCGCATCCTTTTGTGAGGTTATGAGGGTGAACATACTTCCGCATCCTTTTGTGAGGGTGGACATACTTCCGCATCCTTTTGTGAGGGTGTGAGGGTGGACATACTTCCGCATCCTTTTGTGAGGGTATGAGGGTGTACATACTTCCGCATCCTTTTGTGAGGGTGTGAGGGTGGACATACTTTCGCATCCTTTTGTGAGGGTGTGAGGGTGGACATACTTCCGCATCCTTTTGTGAGGGTGTGAGGGTGGACATACTTCCGCATTCTTTTGTGAGGGTATGAGGGTGGACATACATCAGCATCCTTTATGAGGGTGTGAGGGTGGACATACTTCCGCATCCTTTTGTGAGGGTGTGAGGGTGGACATACTTCCGCATCCTTTTGTGAGGGTGTGAGGGTGTGAGGTGTGAGGGTGTGAGGGTGGGACATACTTCCGCATCCTTTTGTGAGGGTGTGAGGGTGGACATACATCCGCATCCTTGTGAGGGTGTGAGGGTGTGAGGTGTAAGGGTGTGAGGTTGGACATACTTCCGCATCCTTTTGTGAGGGTGTGAGGGTGGACATACTTCCGCATCCTTTTGTGAGGGTGTGGGTGGACATACCATCCGCATTCTTTTGTGAGGGTATGAGGGTGGACATACATCCGCATCCTTTTGTGAGGGTGTGAGAGTGGACATATACTTCCGCATCCTTTTGTGAGGGTGTGTGAGGGTGGACATACTTCCGCATCCTTTTTTGGTGGAGGGTGTGAGGGTGTGAGGTATAGAGGGTGTGAGGGTGGACATAGCCTTCCGCATCCTTTTGAGGGTGTGAGGGTGTGAGGAGAGTGGACATACTTCCTGCATCCTTTTGTGAGGGTGTGAGAGTGGACATACTTCCGCATCCTTTTGTGAGGGTGTGAGGGTGGACATACTTCCGCATCCTTTTGTGAGGGTGTGAGGGTGGACATACTTCCACATCCTTTTGCGAGGGTGTGAGGGTGTGAGAGTGGACATACTTCCGCATTCTTTTGTGAGGGTATGAGGGTGGACATACTTCCGCATCCTTTTGTGATGGTGTGAGGGTGGACA
The DNA here is from genome assembly GCA_021962125.1 of Bulinus truncatus. Taxonomy (NCBI): domain Eukaryota; kingdom Metazoa; phylum Mollusca; class Gastropoda; family Planorbidae; genus Bulinus; species Bulinus truncatus. Next base: position 219,486 of record JAGDYQ010000376.1, on the reverse strand, counting down.
TACTTCCGCATCCTTGTGAGGGTGTGAGGGTGTGAGGGTGGACATACTCCGCATTCTTTTGTGAGGGTATGAGGGTGGACATACTTCCAGGGCATCCTTTTGTGATGGTGTGAGGGTGGACATACTTCCGCATCCTTTGTGAGGGTGTGAGGGTGACATACTTCCGTGTGTGAGGGTGTGAGGACATACTTTCGCATCCTTTTGTTTACAGTCGCGAACTTGTGTGTGAGGGTGGACATACTTTCATCCTTTTGTTTACAGTCGCGAACTTGTGCGTGAGGGTGGACATACTTTCACATCCTCTTGTTTACAGTCGCGAACTTGTGCGTGAGGGTGGTCATACTTTCGCATCCTTTTGTGAGGGTGTGAGGGTGGACATACTTTCACATCCTTTTGTTTACAGTCGCGAACTTGTGCGTGAGGGTGGTCATACTTTCGCATCCTTTTGTGAGGGTGTGAGGGTGGACATACTTTCGCATCCTTTTGTGAGGGTGTGAGGGTGGACATACTTTCGCATCCTTTTGTTTACAGTCGCGAACTTGTGTGTGAGGGTGGTCATACTTTCGCATCCTTTTGTGAGGGTGTGAGGGTGGACATACTTTCGCATCCTTTTGGTTGTGACAGTCGCTGAAATTGTGTGTGAGGGTGGTCATACTTCCGCATCCTTTTGTGAGGGTGTGAGGGTGTGAGGGTGGACATACTTCCGCATCCTTTTGTGAGGGTGTGAGCGTGGACATACTTCCGCATCCTTTTGTGAGGGTGTGAGGGTGGACATACTTTCGCATCCTTTTGTGAGGGTGTGAGGGTGGACATACTTTCGCATCCTTTTGTGAGGGTGTGAGGGTGGACATACTTTCGCATCCTTTTGTGAGGGTGTGCGGGTGGACATACTTTCGCATCCTTTTGTGAGGGTGTGAGGGTGGACATACTTTCACATCCTTTTATGAGGGTGTGAGGGTGGACATACTTTCGCATCCTTTTGTTTACAGTCACGAAAAAGTTTGAGAACCCGCTGATCTCCAGAGGCTGCAAAAAATTTTTTCACTTGTTTTTTATTTTTTTTAAATTTGTCACATTGTTTCGATTATGTCTTTCTTCTTCCGCAGGGGCGGACCCTATTCCCCACGATCTGGCGCCAGATTCTTCTTGTCGTCGCTGCTGCCAGTGCTGTTCTTTCTGCTGCTGGTTATGTTCATCACCACGGACGCCGCACCCGCTACAGTCGCAAGGCAAAAGCAGACCCCGATGGACCGCTGCCTGTATATTTGCTACCGGAAGTTCATCGTCTGTTTCCGGAGGGCCTCCAGCGGCGATGAGGTCAACGTGTGCATCGGTGACTACAATACCTGCTTCCCCGACTGCTATGCCATGGAATGAGCCGCATGGACTGCACCGTATCGTCTTCCCTCCCTTCCCTCTCCCTCCTCTCTGCCTCCCCGACTAGAAACACACCAACACAGTCGTGTAGAGACATCTTTATGTATCAATCAATATGTGTTGAATAAAATTCTCAGTACTTTCAAGTTACCTGTGGCGCTCAGCTTTTGGGACCATTCTGTGATATATTTGTCTTTTCTCTCACAATTATATATAATATTAATGGATCTTTTTTCTTTCAGTAGTGTATTATTTGATAAATTAGTTGCATTGTTGAGTTAGTTACTGAACTCTTATATAGAACTCAGTGAGTGTCTGTAGGCTTTAGTATGTTAGCTCTTCATAGAAATAATAACAATACAGAATCATTGCAAGTTATTGCAATAAGATTGCTGCTAGATGTTTAGAAAATTAATACAGATTTCACTGGCTAGCTGTTAAATAAACGAGGGTGCTATTGATGTTAGTATGTTGTGCTATTGATGCTAGTATGTTGTGAGTGATAAGTTTTACAGCTAACTTTATTTTATGTGATATTAAATAAAAGATTTTTTTTATCAGCAAGTACTTTTTTATGAATATATATAAATATATATTTTTTTTTGCATGACGTGAATTTCTTGCAAGCGAATGTGAATCAAGTACAACCCACCTCGTGAGTGACCTTCAGAAATTGGTCATTGGTTAACTGCACGTTTTAACACGAGATATACACATTGTTAGAGAGCCTGAGAGTAGAGCCCTTCTTACGGTTAATTGTGGAGAGGGGGCTGGGGCTGAGAGAGGGTACCATTAGAAGCCCTAAGCAAAAGTGGGGTCCGATGCCAAAACGCTATCAATGCCACATCACTTGAAAATACTCCGCCCCTGACAGCCTTTGACCACTTCGGCTCCTCTAACTCCACACATCAGTTGTTGTTATCTAATACCGGGCCTTCAGACAAGAGTTCCAATCGCCTTTCCTTGTGGCGGGCAGGACCAGTCAAAGTATTGCCCTACCAGAAAGTCAAACACGCCCACATGAAGTAAAAACATCTCGAGTAGTTGGATCAGTGAGGAAAAAAATAAAGGTCGGCTCGTTTGAGTGAATGTGTGAGATCATTGGCTTATCCAATAAAAACTTTCCAAAACAGATAATGTGTACTAAATGATATTGTGTACTAAATCTACAAGGAACAGTGAAAAAACAAAAGAGTTTTAAATCATTTTAGAATTAATGAAATAAATGTATTTTCTCATGAGTGGAAATAGGCATGAAAATCTATTTGTGAGGTATCATGTTAGTTCTAGTTGACGAAATCTATTTGTGTGGTATCATATTAGTTATAGTTGACAGAATATTATTAGAGCAGCATTATGTTAGTTCTAGCTGACGAAATCTATTAGAGCAGCATCTTGTTAGTTCTAGTTGACGAGACTGTATGTAATGAATTAATTAGGACCTGTATTAGTTATATAATGGAACCAACATATACTAATAAAGCAATATGCTTTTTGCCCTTAAAGACCATTGGGGCAGATGAAGCCACGGCATTTTGAAGAATTAAGTTCGGAGCACAAAGCCCATCCGACGTTACTTTTCCAGCTAATGTAAGATGACCAGATAAGACGAGTGGACTTCAGAGACTTTCAACCCACTTTCACCAGCATCTTAAGAAATCCTATTGGTTCTCACAGTGGGATAGAGCCCCAAAAAAATCTCAGAGCGACAGCCGATTGCCTTATACCCCCCACCCCCCTCCCCGCGCCGGCGGTCCCTCAAAACTCACCCGCTCCCCCTCCACCTCCCCCCACCCCCCCCCCCCCCCTCAATCCCTCCCATCACTCCCCCCCCCCCCCCCCCACCTGCCCAAACCGTCTATTTCCTCAACCCACACTCAAAATGCCCAAACTCTACATCATCTACTCTTACTAATACAACTATCACCCTGTCCTGATAGGTCACAACCTGACCGTTACTTCTATTACTATCATCATCTCTTTACCGTCATAAATCTAGAGTTATCCATGAAATATGAGTCTATTCTCTTAAAACTTAACGGATTAACATGTGATTTATGCCCAGCTCGCTAAGTGATTGTCTCTTGAAATCAAACCACCATGAACTTTTTTTCGGTGTCATTTAGCCAGACACCGTTGAAAATAGATATATAGACATGTAGACCCCGACATGACGGCAGTATTAGCTTGAAAATGAATTCCAGAGGTGGAAGATTGAGCTTTAAAAGAGAGGCCCAAGTATCAGGGGGAATGGGGGTGGGGGAGTTGGACACGTCAAATCTGAGCTGACAGTTTAGTGGTATGCGTTACTAAAAATCTTTAGCAGGGCTTTGATTGTAGTGGATTTAATGTACTACTTTTGAGGGATCATTGGGACACGCCCTGGACTGTTTGGGAAACTTAATACAGACAAATATATTCTACTGACCTATAAAAGCTGTAAATAAATTAGTCCACATATCAGTAGTGGTCACTATAGCAGCCATCTTTTAAACTTTTTTTAAATATTTTTTTTACCTAACCTTGGTCAATTTACAATGTCGCTGCTCTTTAATGTATTGTTTTAACTCCAATATACATATATATATATATATATATATATATATATATATATATATATATATATATATGATACGACCTTAATCGAACTTTTTTTAAAATTTGGAATACTTTTTTAAAGGCAATACAAGCGCTCACACATTGGAGGCTGTGGTATTTGCCGTTCGTATGCCCATTTCTGTATTTGTGGTACGCTGCTTCCCTTCCCGTCCCACGTATTTTTTTTTTATTCATCTGTCAGAATGAGTCTGCCACATCAGCCTGCATTGGCTGTTTGTGTGTGTGTGTATGACCTGCTAGAAAACAAATGTCTGTTAAATGTAGCTGTATCAGGGCCTTAACGAACAATTGTGCATAGGGCATCAATGAAAATCCTTGAACTTCGCTGCCCAGGACCTCGAAAACCCTAAGAACGGCCCAGCACGAATTAGATGTTTTTTTTAGATGATCAGTGAAATACGCTTCACAACAACAAGCTTTCAGTTAATAGTAAATGATAAATATCTTAAATTTATGGCTATTTTTTCTGAATGCCTGGATTTTTAAACCAGGGTTTTTTCATGTTATGTGAAACTGTGCATGTCTCTGATAAATGTCGGTGAATGTAAGCTGTAGATGCCGAATTTGAATATGTGTGTGGATGTATGTGTGTGAATGTGTGTGTGCGTCTGTCTGTATTTGAATTTATGGACTAGAACTAATCCCCACAGTTTTTGAGACCTCCGACGTAGATGCGAAAAACAGGCTTTTATTACTATACATTAAGCAGAAATAATTCTTCATAAAATATTTCTTTGATATGCTTTTGGGCCATATTTTGTCCCTACATGTGACGATATTTTGTCTCTCCCTGGATGGCGATTTTATGACTTCGCCTTCACACAGTTTTCTTTTTACAACGGATTTCTTTGGTTCCTCATTGACTTTTGCACCCCCTGGAAGGGCTTCTCAAAGTGCATGGCGTTAAAAAAATCAATAAAAATGTCACCAGTGGATTACACGCTTATAAGATGATACGGGCATAGTAAGAGAGATCAGGTTAAGGCTAGAGTTAGAGTTTAGGGTTAGAGGTTTTAACGGTTACTAGTTGGATATTATAGTAAAGAAAAAGATATTTAAACATGAGACTATAATGAACTGTATAACTTGAATCATCTGGTATAAAATGTTGAGTTTCATGAAATGATATATAACAGCATCATTTATGATTAGTTCTGACATGACATATGACTTCAAGTGGAGACAGGTTACTGTTTCACTGACAGGTTTATTTCTGGCTAATTGTCTTGTTAACGTTTAATACCCTGACTTCAGTGTCAGTCAGATTTATATGAAGGCGTGGGTCGGTTTAACCACGGCGCAAATGAAATAAACAATCCAATGAGAATGTTGATCATCAAGCCAGCAGAACCATTCCCTCTCCACACCACCCCCCCACCCCCACCCTGAAGGGTAGAAACGACCCAACCACAAGAATGTTAATGTTCTATAATTAGATGGTCTGAAATCCCACGCCCTTCTTATGATGGTATTTTGCAATAACTGACTTTTTTTTATTATTAACATAGAGGCCTAAACGAATTAATTAAAAATTATTGCGATGGTGTTTTATATAATACACGCAGGGTCGTTTTTACGGATAGGCAAAATATGCAAAAGAAGGTAAAATTTGAATGCTTTTGAAGAGCTACGGACAAAAATGTCCGGAGAGATCCAAGGGCCCCGATAAAGAAAAGGCTATTTGGGGATACAGCAGCTTTGACCAGCGTTCCTTGCCTATATCTGAGGATACAGCAGCTTTGACAGCATTCCTTGCCTATATCTGGGGATACAGCAGCTTTGACAGCATTCCTTGCCTATATCTGGGGATACAGCAGCTTTGACAGCATTCCTTGCCTATATCTGGGGATCAGCAGCTTTGACAGCGTTCTTTCCCTACGACCCCACTAATGCCATAAGTATGTCTATCAAGGGCCCCCAAAAGTACCTTGTCTAGCACCTCCCCCATCCCAAAATCAAACCTAAGAAATTCTCATGATACATGTACGGAAAAAAACCACCGTCTAAATATCGCCAAAACATCCAAACATTGACTTGGTATCAAACCATCCAAACATTGACTTGGTATCAAAACATCCATACATTGACTTGATATCAAACCATCCAAACATTGACTTGGTATCAAACCATCCAAACATTGACTTGATATCAAACCATCCAAACATTGACTTGGTATCAAACCATCCAAACATTGACTTAGTATCAAACCATCCAAACATTGACTTGATATCAAACCATTCAAACATTGACTTGATATCAAACCATCCAAACATTGACTTGATATCAAACCATTCAAACATTGACTTGATATCAAACCAGGCAAACATTGACTTGGTATCAAACCATCCAAACATTGACTTGGTATCAAACTATCCCAACATTTACTTGATATCAAACCATCCAAACATTGACTTGGTATCAAACAATACAAACATTGACTTCATATCAAAACATCCAAACATTGACTTGATATCAAACCATCCAAACATTGACTTGGTGTCAAACCGTCTTAACATTGACTTGGTGTCAAACCGTCTTAACATTGACTATTTCTACCAATGCGTCTGAAAATAAACTACAAAAAAAACATTGAAAACATGCACGTCTACATGTGTACGACCGTCCAATCATTAGCTACGGGTTCGTCCCAGCCCCGTAGCGTGAAAATTCTACAGCAGAGGCCAGGCATTCTACAGCAGGGGTCAGGCAATAGCAGGGGGGGCAGGTAATACATTTTACTAAGTAGAGCGAATAAGCAGAGGGGGCCAGACAAAACGCTGGGGGCCCGGCCCATCTTCCAAACATTAACTACAGGTGCCCATCTTCCAAACATTGACTATAGGTGCCCATCTAACTTCCAAACATTGACCACACAACTGTTGGTCCACCCAAACACTGACTTCAAGTGTCTACACTTTGGACGATGTATGATGACACCAATGATTGTTATGAAACATGACTGTCAGTGTGATTTTAATCAAAACCCAAGATTGGTGGGGGGGGGGGGGTAAAAAGCCCATGATCTAAAAAAAACAATATTATTTACAAAAAAAACTAAAAAACTAAGCCTCGAAATCCAAACGCTTAAAACTCGAAAAACTTGGTACAATTTTGATAGAATTTTACACCATTAACCGAACCAGTTATGATTTTCGTCCTTTTATCATTTTTTGAGAATTTCATTTCTAGCTTTCGTCATAAGTTTTTCATTTTAGCATAATTTCATTTTTTTTTTCAAATGCAATTGTATTTAAGTTTTTATTATTTAATAATAACCATATAAAATCCACTAAATTTTTTATTATTATCTATGTTGGCCTAGAGTAATTAATGGAAAATTATTTTTTGGAAAAAACCAAGTTTGTGGGGTCCAGGAACGGATAAATCCACTTTATGTGATTTAAATACACAAAAAATGTAAAACGAAAAATAAGATTTTCTATAGTTTTCCAAATAAAACACAAGAACACATCATGCTCTTCAAAAACTCATTATCTTATGGGGGAAAACCCCAAGCACTGGCAGCTGTGGTCTAACAAATGTTACCAAACTGTTTTGGAATTTTCCTACTCAAAAACATTATGGAGGTATACTAGTGGAAATTATTGTCACACAACATTACCAACATTTTGAAATGCAGCAGAATATGTTTAATATAAATGTTTTCCTATAACCTTGACAATTGTTACACCTCCTTAACTGGTGAAACGTAATACTATAATTGATATAGCGGAGTTCAGGTTTCTAAGTGGTTAGATAGCTCAGAGATGAAACGCACAATGAAAATATTTTGTTACGTTAATTGTTCCTCACTTTATGGCAGGAGTTATTAAGTCCAAGATTGCTCCCTTCCCACCCCCCCCCCACCCCAGATTCACTTAATGCTCCGGTAGAAACAGATGGAAAGCGGGATAGTGAAACAGTGAATTAGTTCTGGTGACACGACGTTCAAGTACATGATCGTTTTAAGGAGAATGAGAAATAGAGGGAGGAAAAAATACATTTTGGGAGGTATATTGTGGTGTAACGGACCGAAGTGTCTAGTGGATGTAAACCTCTAATTTTAAGTCTAGCAATGACTATATTCACTCAATCAATTACCTACCACACATACAAACATGCACTCTTGTACACGCACGGACAAAAAAGGCCCTCGGGTGGAGGGGAGGGAGGAAACAGAAAAATCTAAGAGTTCAATAGCAGTAACTGGATGAACACCGAACAAGTAATTAAGCACTCCTCTAACCGTTCTAAACAAAAGCCTTCCCCCCCTCCCCCCGGCTCTTCTTTTGACCCTCTCAACGTACGCAAAAGAAAAAAAAACCCGAAGTGAAACATTCACTTGTGCAGCGCCTATGGAGACTCTCAGTCGGTACTCAGTGGATTGTGTTCAACTCGTAGGCAGCAAATCAACGGAACACCTTCGCATTGGTGGCTGCGTCTGGTCTATGGACAAATGTTTTAACAGTACTTTGTCCTGTGGCTGCAGGTGGGGGGGGGGACTTGGGTACACCTACGTCACGGTGCAGCAGTGGGTCTCGGCCTGCTTTAAAAGAAGGATGGTCTGGGAAAAAAATTATAAATTAAATTGACAACAAAATTAATCGACATTTAACAATAAAAAATTATTAGCATAAGACCGTTCGGATATTATCATTGAACAATAGCACATGTCTGTTTATAAGGAACATATCAACAGCTTGAAAAAAAATACAACATATAACAGAGCATAATAAGTATCACTTAGCATATCGAATGGAATTTGATCAATAGCGACACACCAGCTACCTAGGACTTCTATGCTGCTTGTTTAAAAGAGGGAAGTGTGGAAATGCATAAATTAAACTGACTTCAATGCTGCCTCCATGGCCAATCGAAGCTTTACTCACGATAAGGATATAAATAGGGCGCAATTCAACAAAACAGCCCCCCCCCCCAAAAAAATGGAAACGTGATAACGAAGGATCAACAGATATAATCTTATCATTGAAATTTATGTCAGGCCCTTTAGCTTAAGTCCCCATATAGGCCTATCTGCGAAAGTTTTTCAAGGCCCCCCAAACGTACAAGCGCCGCATTACAAAAGAGAATCCCATTTATAAACATCGGTTAATGAAATTCTGAAGTTGATTTGTTAATCTTACAATGAAATATATATATATATATATATATATATATATATATATATATATATATATATATATATATATATATATACACACATTGGAACTCAAACACGGATTGTTTGTAAAATCAACATGTTGGGAACCGCTGAAGAACTCCCCCGTAGGTGACTCTAATCGTCTGCTCCCTGTTTGTATAAATAGGTCAAAACACTCACGGTGCCTTAACAAAAAGCATGAAACTACTTACAGAGAGCAGCCGACAGGCTGTTGAGAAACAGACCTGAATAATTAGACCTTTATTCACCCCATTTTGGTAGTCCCCCCCACACACACACACCGGCGCGTTTATTTTTTTTTTTTAAATCTGCACTTTAATTGATTGAACTTGTTGAATGTCTTTATCGGTGCAATTTTTTAAACCGCTCTACGGTGGATTTAAGTGCTGAGTGTCTATAGCGGTGCAATTCGCTTGCGGGAAGTTTTAACGTCTCAATATTGTGGATACTTTCATTACAATTACATACATACTGTATGCACTTAAAAACTGTTTGTGTCTTTAAACAAAAAAAAAACAAACAACGCTCGTCTATATGCCGTACATGTTTTGTCAAAATATTCTATGTATACAAATGTTTTAGATGTGGTTGGAATCATTGGCTGTAATAGTTTTACTCACAGAAAATCTTAAAATATATATATTTATATATTAAAATTTAAAAAAAGCCACAGGTTAATTTAAAAAAAAAAAGAAATGAGTAAAAGATGAAGTGATTAGGTGGGTGGGTTGGAATCAAATTGAAAAAAAATTAACTGAAGCTTGGAAAAAATGAACTCTAAATGAGGCATCGTTTTGTCTGTCACACAAATGAACGATGTGTCGAGTTGAACGTTGCAAAGTTTGGTGAGTTTTTTTTTAAGCATTGACGATCATTTTGATTAACAATAGAATGTCACAATCAGTTGCCGAATATGCCGCAGTTCCATAATGCCTATTTCTAACCCGACCTTCCACCAAAAATAGCCTTTGAAAAAACCAAATCTGCTTTAATTATATTGAAGACATACTGTTATGTGATCAATCTGGATTTCAAAATTAAAACCGTTTCTTATACTTAATGTCATAGCTACTTTTATTAGAATGACTTCTGCTATTATTTATGGTAAGGGAACGGATGGTCTTGTGGTAAAGCGCTCGACCTGAAGGTACCTGGTTCGATCTCCGGTGAGGACCAAGGAAATTTTTCAGGTCTTGGCTCAAGTTCCCGATATATCTCCCGTGGTGTCTCCATGGCCATTGCACTATCGAATATGGTGGGGATGAAAGAAGGGCACCAGTGGTTTATAGGATCTAAGAGATTTCATCTCATCCTTACAGGGACTTCACACACGCTATTTATGGTATAGCCGTCGTTACTTCTGCACCATTATGGTTTAGTGTATATTGTTTATATTATTACTGTGCTGTGGATCTTCTGTACTTCTGGTAGGTGTATATTATTTCTGTAGCATTCACAGTCTTGCCAGTCTCTTCGGGCTTTGCTTTATTTATTATTTATTTATTTTAAGTGTCCACTGATATGTGTGTGACGTTACACAAAAGCACCAAGAATAGTTGGCAAAATTATATACATGTTTTTGTAATGAAACATACTTTGTAGATATGGAAATACTTTATAATTACATACAATACGGTAGGTTGAATAATATGATGAGATTCACACAAAATAAAGCATTGTGTGTCGAATTACGTCATTTCCTATTGAATCTCTGTGGTCGTCTGTCTTATCTGTCGTCTGCTTAAATCTACTTCCTACAGTGGCCAGTTAATTAAACTAATCTAAATTTCGAGGCTAAATATAATTAGTACACTTAATGACCCTTTTATTTTATAAGTTGGTAAGATGGAAGGAATAAACATGAATGTTCAAAATTTAAATATCTTGAAAAAAACAAAACAAATAACAACAACTTAAAAAAACAACAACTCTATTTAGATAACATAAAGAATTTCCCCTTCGATATCAGCCGGTTTGGTATGGCCAAACAACAAAATCATCAACATCCAATGATGTAAACCCAGACATCGATCCCCGCTCCCCCATCAGATGTACACCGTGACGACATCTGGAGAGGTCTAGCAGTGTCCGGCGAAAACAATCAAGACTCGCCACAAGTCAAAATCTACACGACTTTACCAAAGTCACAGTCACTAGAGAGAGAGAGAGGGGGGGGGGGGGATAGAGAGAGAGAGAGAGAGGGTGGACAGTCCCAGACCATGTAGCTGCTGTGTTACGGCGCCAGGGTCGACAGACAATAACAAACAGTGTCGGGTTGTACCTCGCTTGGCTGAACTCGCTTGACTTTAGTACTCTTTTGACGCGTTCCGAGTAACCCCCAAAGATTTTGGACACCCCGTGGGGGCAGCAGACCCCCCGGGTGAAGTGAGGGGCGGGCAATCATAATGGATGTTTGTAATAGGTAATTTTATTTTATTTTCATTTATTATTTTTTTGAGTTCGTAGGCGGTATATTAAAATGGTTATTATTATTATTTTTTTTCTTAAATCTGAACAGGAGTGCCACCTAGGAGTAAACAGGATGCAGCCAATCAGCTAGTAGGGTATTCGGTGCACTGTGTCTCCCATGTATATTCCGAATTCCGGGCAAAAAGCTCATTTACCTTCCAGCATATTTTGTTGATTTATGGAGCAAATAATCTATCTTAATTTAGTACTCTTTGGCGAGACAGAGAGAGAGAGAGAGGGTGGCACTAACGCTAGCTACGCTACTGGCTTTACCCAAGAGAGAAGTCACAGGCAGACATACAGGTAAGCAGACAGACATATAGGTAGACAGATGTTCATACAGGTAGATAGATGTTCATACAGGTAGATAGAAAGACACACAGGTAGACATTTACAGATAGATAGAAAGACATACAGGTAGACAGATGTTCATACAGGTAGATAGAAAGACATAAGGTAGACAGACAGACATACATGTAGACAGACACACATACGGGTAAGCAGGCAGACATACAGGTAGAAAAAAAGACAATTATGCAGTAACGTTACTAGCGTCAGATAACGCTAAAAAGGTTCCCTTAGCCCTAAAGGGGCCATCGGGGCAGATGAAGTTAAAAAAAAAAAGTAAAGTTCCCTTCTTAGCCCTAACGGGCCATCGGGGCAGATGAAGTGTAGAATTCAACTGTTTCTATAACCTCGGCATATGAAGGGATTGTGTGGTTAGCACAACACCCAGCCGCCTTTACTTCCCCAACTTAAGTCAGGTACCCATTTAAAGTTTAGTGAAACAACTTTCAAGCAACTTTTTCACTAGGACCTGGTAAAATTCATTTGGTTCTCACCGATGATCGAACCCATGTCTTTCATGTTGACAGTCGCGCATTTAAACCACTCGGCCATCCGTCATACAGATAACGCAAGGCCTTAAACTTAATTCCGAAAATTGTCTTAGAAAACGGATGTGTCGTTTTTTTTTTTGTAATTTACAAAAAGGGGGGGGGGGGGGGGGGTAGGGGGGGGGGGGCGGAACTTCTTTATTTATTGTTTTAACGGGGGAATATGGTATATTTAAAAAAAAAATCATTTTTGTGTTACACAAGATTGCTTTTATACAACTTTAACAAGTCGAGCCAATGACAATAGACGTGCCCACAGGAACAAACAAAGTTGACATTAAAAGAAATCTTTGCTTTTTCAAAAATGTACACTTATCAGCATTTTTATACGTACATTTCAAACTATTTAACATTAATGTCCTAGCTGGTAGGGGGGGGGGCTGGGGGATTGGGTTCTCCCTCGTTAAAAAATAAAAATCTTCAGATGTCCCACATTGGGGATCACTGCTCTAAACAACAAAAAAAAAAAGGGAAATCCCACCAGAAAGATTATGGTATATCCCATAATTTTACGACAAACACAACCACATCGTAAAAGAGAAGAGGAAAAAAAAATTAAAGCCACTAAGTTTAATCCTTATCTTTGATTGTTATTGTAAAATGTTGAGGTCCCTTACATTTGTCAGTTGTCTGGCCCTGTTTGATTGATTGTTCCCCTTTCTCAAGGGAGATAATCTTTATTGTTCGTGCATGACGTCCTCCTTGTCTAAGATGGAGTAAAATAATGAGAAGAAAATGAATAAAAAAAAATAGAAAAAAAAATGGGGGGGGGGGGGGGGAAGGGACATATTTTAAAAACGTATTGTCAATGACACAATCTCTGTAAGTTTTCTGTGTGTGTGTTCAGCTTGGAAAGACAAGACGGTGATAGAATTAAAATTACATGGACATATCCTTTGATTACGTTGTTCCAATACTCCTTCAGTCATCTTGTCTTATAGAGTGTCATTCCAATACTCCTTCAGTCATCTTTGTCTTATAAAATGTCATTCCAATACTCCTTCAGTCATCTTGTCTTAATGCCATTCCAATACTCCTTCAGTCATCTTGTCTTATAGAGTGTCATTCCAATACTCCTTCAGTCATCTTTGTCTTATAGAATGTCATTTTAATACTCCTTCAGTCATCTTGTCTTAATGTCATTCCAATACTCCTTCAGTCATCTTTGTCTTATAGAGTGTCATTCCAATACTCCTTCAGTCATCTTGTCTTATAGAGTGTCATTCCAATACTCCTTCAGTCATCTTGTCTTATAGAGTGTCATTCCAATACTCCTTCAGTCATCTTGTCTTAATGTCATTCCAATGCTCCTTCAGTCATCTTTGTCTTATAGAGTGTCATTCCAATACTCCTTCAGTCATCTTTGTCTTATAGAGTGTCATTCCAATACTCCTTCAGTCATCTTGTCTTATAGAGTGTCATTCCAATACTCCTTCAGTCATCTTGTCTTAATGTCATTCCAATACTCCTTCAGTCATCTTTGTCTTATAGAGTGTCATTCCAATACTCCTTCAGTCATCTTGTCTTAATGTCATTCCAATACTCCTTCAGTCATCTTGTCTTATAGAATGTCATTCCAATACTCCTTCAGTCATCTTGTCTAATAGAGTGTCATTCCAATACTCCTTCAGTCATCTTGTCTTATAGAGTGTCATTCCAATACTCCTTCAGTCATCTTGTCTTATAGAGTGTCATTCCAATACTCCTTCAGTCATTTTGTCTTATAGAGTGTCATTCCAATACTCCTTCAGTCAACTTGTCTTATAGAGTGTCATTCCAATACTCCTTCAGTCAACTTGTCTTATAGAGTGTCATTCCAATACTCCTTCAGTCATCTTGTCTTAATGTCATTCCAATACTCCTTCAGTCATCTTTGTCTTATAAAATGTCATTCCAATACTCCTTCAGTCATCTTGTCTTAATGTCATTCCAATACTCCTTCAGTCATCTTTGTCTTATAGAGTGTCATTCCAATACTCCTTCAGTCATTTTGTCTTAATGTCATTCCAATACTCCTTCAGTCATCTTGTCTTATAGAGTGTCATTCCAATACTCCTTCAGTCAACTTGTCTTATAGAGTGTCATTCCAATACTCCTTCAGTCATCTTGTCTTAATGTCATTCCAATACTCCTTCAGTCATCTTTGTCTTATAGAGTGTCATTCCAATACTCCTTCAGTCATCTTGTCTTATAGTGTCATTCCAATACTCCTTCAGTCATCTTGTCTTATAGAATGTCATTCCAATACTCCTTCAGTCATCTTGTCTTAATGTCATTCCAATACTCCTTCAGTCATCTTTGTCTTATAGAGTGTCATTCCAATACTCCTTCAGTCATCTTGTCTTAATGTCATTCCAATACTCCTTCAGTCATCTTTGTCTTATAGAGTGTCATTCCAATACTCCTTCAGTCATCTTGTCTTATAGAGTGTCATTCCAATACTCCTTCAGTCATCTTGTCTTAATGTCATTCCAATACTCCTTCAGTCATCTTGTCTTAATGTCATTCCAATACTCCTTCAGTCATCTTGTCTTAATGTCATTCCAATACTCCTTCAGTCATCTTGTCTTATAGAGTGTCATTCCAATACTCCTTCAGTCATCTTTGTCTTATAGAGTGTCATTCCAATACTCCTTCAGTCATCTTGTCTTAATGTCATTCCAATACTCCTTCAGTCATCTTGTCTTATAGAATGTCATTCCAATACTCCTTCAGTCATCTTTGTCTTATAGAGTGTCATTCCAATACTCCTTCAGTCATCTTGTCTTAATGTCGTTCCAATACTCCTTCAGTCATCTAGTCTTATAGAGTGTCATTCCAATACTCCTTCAGTCATCTTTGTCTTATAGAGTGTCATTCCAATACTCCTTCAGTCATCTTGTCTTAATGTCGTTCCAATACTCCTTCAGTCATCTAGTCTTATAGAGTGTCATTCCAATACTCCTTCAGTCATCTTGTCTTATAGAGTGTCATTCCAATACTCCTTCAGTCATCTTGTCTTAATGTCATTCCAATACTCCTTCAGTCATCTTGTCTTATAGAGTGTCATTCCAATACTCCTTCAGTCATCTAGTCTTATAGAATGTCATTCCAATACTCCTTCAGTCATCTTGTCTTAATGTCATTCCAATACTCCTTCAGTCATCTTGTCTTAATGTCATTCCAATACTCCTTCAGTCATCTTTGTCTTATAGAGTGTCATTCCAATACTCCTTCAGTCATCTTGTCTTAATGTCATTCCAATACTCCTTCAGTCATCTTTGTCTTATAGAGTGTCATTCCAATACTCCTTCAGTCATCTTGTCTTATAGAGTGTCATTCCAATACTCCTTCAGTCATCTTGTCTTAATGTCATTCCAATACTCCTTCAGTCATCTTGTCTTAATGTCATTCCAATACTCCTTCAGTCATCTTGTCTTAATGTCATTCCAATACTCCTTCAGTCATCTTGTCTTATAGAGTGTCATTCCAATACTCCTTCAGTCATCTTTGTCTTATAGAGTGTCATTCCAATACTCCTTCAGTCATCTTGTCTTAATGTCATTCCAATACTCCTTCAGTCATCTTGTCTTATAGAATGTCATTCCAATACTCCTTCAGTCATCTTTGTCTTATAGAGTGTCATTCCAATACTCCTTCAGTCATCTTGTCTTAATGTCGTTCCAATACTCCTTCAGTCATCTAGTCTTATAGAGTGTCATTCCAATACTCCTTCAGTCATCTTTGTCTTATAGAGTGTCATTCCAATACTCCTTCAGTCATCTTGTCTTAATGTCATTCCAATACTCCTTCAGTCATCTTGTCTTATAGAATGTCATTCCAATACTCCTTCAGTCAACTTGTCTTATAGAGTGTCATTCCAATACTCCTTCAGTCATCTTGTCTTAATGTCATTCCAATACTCCTTCAGTCATCTTTGTCTTATAAAATGGCATTCCAATACTCCTTCAGTCATCTTGTCTTAATGTCATTCCAATACTCCTTCAGTCATCTTTGTCTTATAGAGTGTCATTCCAATACTCCTTCAGTCATTTTGTCTTAATGTCATTCCAATACTCCTTCAGTCATCTTGTCTTATAGAGTGTCATTCCAATACTCCTTCAGTCAACTTGTCTTATAGAGTGTCATTCCAATACTCCTTCAGTCATCTTGTCTTAATGTCATTCCAATACTCCTTCAGTCATCTTTGTCTTATAGAGTGTCATTCCAATACTCCTTCAGTCATCTTGTCTTATAGTGTCATTCCAATACTCCTTCAGTCATCTTGTCTTATAGAATGTCATTCCAATACTCCTTCAGTCATCTTGTCTTAATGTCATTCCAATACTCCTTCAGTCATCTTTGTCTTATAGAGTGTCATTCCAATACTCCTTCAGTCATCTTGTCTTAATGTCATTCCAATACTCCTTCAGTCATCTTTGTCTTATAGAGTGTCATTCCAATACTCCTTCAGTCATCTTGTCTTATAGAGTGTCATTCCAATACTCCTTCAGTCATCTTGTCTTAATGTCATTCCAATACTCCTTCAGTCATCTTGTCTTAATGTCATTCCAATACTCCTTCAGTCATCTTGTCTTAATGTCATTCCAATACTCCTTCAGTCATCTTGTCTTATAGAGTGTCATTCCAATACTCCTTCAGTCATCTTTGTCTTAAAGAGTGTCATTCCAATACTCCTTCAGTCATCTTGTCTTAATGTCATTCCAATACTCCTTCAGTCATCTTGTCTTATAGAATGTCATTCCAATACTCCTTCAGTCATCTTTGTCTTATAGAGTGTCATTCCAATACTCCTTCAGTCATCTTGTCTTAATGTCGTTCCAATACTCCTTCAGTCATCTAGTCTTATAGAGCGTCATTCCAATACTCCTTCAGTCATCTTTGTCTTATAGAGTGTCATTCCAATACTCCTTCAGTCATCTTGTCTTAATGTCGTTCCAATACTCCTTCAGTCATCTAGTCTTATAGAGTGTCATTCCAATACTCCTTCAGTCATCTTGTCTTATAGAGTGTCATTCCAATACTCCTTCAGTCATCTTGTCTTAATGTCATTCCAATACTCCTTCAGTCATCTTGTCTTATAGAGTGTCATTCCAATACTCCTTCAGTCATCTAGTCTTATAGAATGTCATTCCAATACTCCTTCAGTCATCTTGTCTTAATGTCATTCCAATACTCCTTCAGTCATCTTGTCTTATAGAATGTCATTCTAATACTCCTTCAGTCATCTTTGTCTTATAGAGTGTCATTCCAATACTCCTTCAGTCATCTTGTCTTATAGAATGTCATTTCAATGTTCAACGAAGAAGCTAAAGAGCGGTGTTTTTGTCTGTGTGTTATCTAGCAGATGCTTGAAGTAATCGAAAGACTGATAAATTGCATTAATTCAAAATTATTTCGTAATCTTCTTGAAAACAAACATAAACACACCTTTATATATATATATATATATATATATATATATATATATATATATATATATATATATATATATATATATATAAGCTACTTTATATTACTGTTCCTTATTATTTACTGACATACTCTGTTAAATACTGCTATGGACTGCTATATACTGCTACAGACTGTTATATGTTGCTTTACTCAACTATGCACTGGCATATTTAATATGTTCTTTATACTATTGACAATTATGTACTGCTATACACTGCACTAACACTGCTCTTAATTGATAAATATACATCTATACCTTTTACGGAGAGACGACAAACAACATAATATAACAAGACAGGTACCAATAGACTTGTTGTCAAAGGTAACTCTGTGTCTGTACTTTTGTTTTTCGCCGTAACCTAATGAAAAAAACTTTTTTTTTTAATGCTTTCTACTTTTAAGAGAAGATGTTATTATTGCCAGGCCTATATTGCTAAAGGTTCTAGCCTGCAAGGAAGAGATTGTCTCGACTCGCAGAATAACTGAGAGTTCAGAGAGGGGGGAGGTATCACTGTAATAAAAAAATAAAAATGCACAGCGTATCAGTCGAGGGCTTCTTACTGGGCATTGTGTAGAGTAGTGTAGACCGAACATGTATTTTCATATGAGGATCAGCAAGAACTACCTTGGCACAAAGCAAAGGGAACTAATCCTAGAAATACAGCGATGTATCTTAGTATAACAGAGCTATGTCCCTTTGATAAGTGTCACTTTTTTTTTTAATGAATTTAATTCCATCTCTCTATCATTTCATTAGAGTAAATTAGACACATAAGTTTGATAGTAATAATCATTACACAGTTCAAGATCCGATGAGTCACCTATCGACATACCTCGGTGTAATTTACAGAACATAAATTATATATCGTCAATTTAAATAGATTTTTCCCCAATGCCGCCATTTTGTATAACTGTACTATCGTACGTGCAACAATATTTAGGTTCTACATCTACATCATTATATCAAGGACGATAAATTATGACTGCATTATTATAGGAAGTTTTAAATAGTGATGCGCTTCCTGTATACAACAGCGTAGAAAGGGTGCTTCGGGTGGTGCTTCGGTCGCACAGTGCGCCGAACTATGTTAAAAATCTAAAAGTTTATTTGTAAAGTAAAATGAAAATTTCTTAAGTGTAAAATGAATGACACTTGTATGCACTATTTTTTTTATCCCATTAGATGTAAACGTTTGAGAACCGCTTCCCTTGGATAATTTACAGTCACATGACAAGGTTACAGATACTTTTCAGGTATGTTTGGGGGCCCCAAGGCATGGACTTTTAAGACATGTTAAGGGAAGAGACATGATGGAAAAGACTAGTTGATGGCAGAGACTAGTTGATGGAAGAAACTAGTTGATGGAAGAAACTAGTTGATGGAAGAGACTAGTTGATGGAAGAAACTAGTTGATGGAAGAGACTAGATGATGGAAGAAACTAGTTGATGGAAGAGACTAGTTGATGGAAAAGACTAGTTGATGGCAGAGACTAGTTGATGGAAGAAACTAGTTGATGGAAGAAACTAGTTGATGGAAGAGACTAGTTGATGGAAGAAACTAGTTGATGGAAGAGACTAGATGATGGAAGAAACTAGTTGATGGAAGAGACTAGTTGATGGAAGAAACTAGTTGATGGAAGAGACTAGTTGATGGAAGAGACTAGTTGATGGAAGAGACTAGATGATGGAAGAGACTAGTTGATGGAAGAGATTAGATTACTTGATGGAAGAGACTAGTTGATGGAAGAGACTAGTTGATGGAAGAAACTAGTTGATGGAAGAGACTAGTTGATGGAAGAGACTAGTTGATGGAAGAGACTAGTTGATGGAAGAGACTATTTGATGGAAGAGACTATTTGATGGAAGAGACTAGTTGATAGAAGAGACTAGTTGATAGAAGAGACTAGTTGATGGCAGAGACTAGTTGATGGAAGAGACTAGATTACTTGATGGAAGAGACTAGTTGATGGAAGAGACTAGATTACTTGATGGAAGAGACTAGTTGATGGAAGAGACTAGATTTACTTGATGGAAGAGACTAGTTGATGGAAGAGACTAGTTGATGGCAGAGACTAGTTGATGGAAGAGACTAGATTACTTGATGGAAGAGACTAGTTGATGGAAGAGACTAGATTACTTGATGGAAGAGACTAGTTGATGGAAGAGACTAGTTGATGGCAGAGACTAGTTGATGGAAGAGACTAGATTACTTGATGGAAGAGACTAGATTACTTGATGGAAGAGACTAGTTGATGGAAGAGACTAGTTGATGGAAAATTTAGAAAAGACTTGAATAAAGTGTGGCCCCTCAATGTGGATTAGAAACACTGCAAGGGTAGCAACTCTAAATTGAACAAGATTTAATGTTATTGTTTATTTTTTTTTCAAGTATTTTCACTTAATACTGAAAGATATTGAATTACTTTTATAAATACTGAAAATGCTAAAAAAAAAATCTACTCACCCACATAGCAAAAGTGTTTAACATTCATCCAACACATACAAAAAAAAAAAAAGAAATATATGCAGCAAATAAATATAAATAATGTATTTATTGTATTATACTGAATGAATCAAAGGGGAAAAAAAAATCATCTGAAATCTGTCACATCATAAAGAAAATGTGGACCAAGATATAAGTTATGTACATAGAGAGGAATGGAAAGAAACAATTTAAAAAAAAATGCCACGAACATTGGCTGAAAACTTTTTTTTTTAGATGTTCGTTAAATTGTCAACAATATAAAAAAAAAAACATTCACAATGATTATTAAAAAAAAAATAGTTAACTTCACACGTATTAAGGAAGGAATATTTAAAAAAAAAAAAATCAGCGCTAAGACTGTTAGCACCACATTTGAATTTAAGGAGCCATATTTTTTTCAAAAACTGTATCGGCGATAGGTGGAAAGAATACACAAAAATTATGAAGAACAAAACTAACACAATAACACATACAAACTCCGCTTTATAAAATACATAAACTAAAACAATAACACATACAAACTCCGCTTTATAAAATACATAAACTAAAACAATAACATATAAACTCCGCTTTATAAAATACATAAACTAAAACAATAACACATATAAACTCCGCTTTATAAAATACATACATTTTTTTTTTAAATAATATCCTACCTAATATATCCCCCCCCCAACACACACACACAAGTGACCAAGATGTAATAATCCAATGTGTCAGAAAATATCCTTAACAGATTATTGGGGAATAAAATACAAAATTCACCCCCTTTCATGAGATAGTATAGCTGCATCTTTTATGGATAGTTTAACAGCATAGCGATAGTAAAAGACACTATTTAATTTATTATCATAGACCAAGGGTGTTAAACAATATCGTGAAGTTAAAACAATATTTATTTGATGTCAATATTTCAATATAAAATGGTTTTATAATATGTGTTTAAACCCCCCCCCCCTTACAACCTTGATTCTGAAAAGTGTTATATAAAACCTACAGAATAAGGAGATTATAACTTTGTAGAAATAGATAATTAAATTTAAAAAAAAATATTTTTCTTCTTAAAAATGTTTTATTGTTATCTTTTAATCTTGATGTGTACTTTTAAAACATTAGCGAAAACAGATATATTTTCTACAAAAAAAAATAGCTTCTTAATTGCAGCAATTGTGGGACAAGTGGCTGAGTGGTGTAGACTGTCGACCTGAGAGTCCTGGGTACGATCCTCAGTGAGACCCATGGGAATTTTTCCAGGTTAAATGTGTTTCAAAGTCCACCCAACTTTAAATGGGTACCTGACTTAAGTTGGGGAAGTAAAGGCGACTGGGTGTTGTGCTAACCACACAATCCCTTCATATGCCGAGGTTATAGAAACAGATGAATTCTACACTTCATCTGCCCCGATGGCCCCTTTATACTAATTGCAGCAAAATAAAAAGTAACTGACCTACATCCCTCCTACTTCAACGGGTTGAGACCACAAACAAATGTTTGGGTTGCATCCCCTTCAAGGCAGCCCTGATCACCAGTATGGTTTAATTATAAAAAAAAATATGGCAAGCTATAGGCACATCGCCAATATGGTTTTAGATACAATGTGGCTACTTATAGCTCTATCGCCAATACAGTTTCAGTAGTAGCGTTCACAAAAAAAATCTTTTCGAAACCGTGTTTTGGAAATGAAAAAAACGGGGGTCATCTGATTACTGTCTACTGTATATGTATAAAATATTAAACCTCCATGATTACTATGTTATGTGAGAAACCCAAAACTCAGCCAAAAATGTATCATCAAGTTTTTTTTGTTGTTTTTTTTTTTACGCTAGCCAACTCTTTGGTAGTTTAGTAAAATAAAAACTCAACTTACGGCTGAGTGAATAAAAACTGAAAGAACACAGTGGGGAAAAAAAAAACAGGGAAAAAATACATTAAAAAAAATGAATCAACATATAGGTCATGATCATTACTCCAACAGATTGAACAATTTAAAAAAAAAAAAAAGTTTAGATTAGTATTATCTTTTAAAAATCAGTTTTTGAATATTTCAATAAGTAAAATGTGTGATTGAGAAGGTTTTCAAACATGAACTTATAAGTCAATAGCTTTAGTACAGTTTCTGAATGCAAGATAGATAGTTTATAAGATTGTTAAATTTTAAAAATATATGTGCATACTTTATTGATAACGAAAGAAAACAAAATATTTAAATAAATTGTGTAATTAAAATAAAAGTGGGCTCTATAAAATATACTTTTTTCTTTCATATCTATAGAACAAGACTTTTTCAAACTAACAATAAATGATGCTCACTTAATATCATCGCTAAATCAACAATTTGTTAATGAATTTAGGTAATTTCAATCAACATGAAGAATGTTGCATTTTTAGCAAAATTCTAAATAAAACTTAAATCTTCGATGCATACTATAAACAAAAAAAAATATTCACAAATGGAATAAGTAATTTTTCAATGAAAGACAATGGACTTACTGCTAAATGAATTAAAGATATCTCCAGAACTGAAGAAATTCGTAACAGCAACCCATGATCAGTGCTGAGCAGAGCGGTTCTTAAGATTTTGTGGAAGCTCTAAGCCAGGGTTGGGTAAACTTTTCGAACGGCAAGCCACAGTGGGTTAATAAATTTGACAAAAAGGCTGCACCGAAAGATGGATGGAGTGTTTTAGGACATAGTATAAATTAAATGTATACATCATTGATGTGAATGAGCGTAGAGGAGCAAAGCTTACGCGAGATCAAACAGCCTGAAGTGCAGACTTGGTCAAAGGTCAATGAAACAATTTTTTTTTAATGTCTTACAAGATTTCGTTAACTTTTCAAAGGTTGGTTTGCATATTATAAATACAGCCAAATGAAAAATATTTATAATGAGCCAGCAAAAATCAAAAGCTATTGATGCATTTAGGCCGGTTTATACACATCTGTAGGTATCTCTGTGGCACTTTGATTGTCTGCCTGACTGATACAATGCTATTTACGGAAGTCATCCACAATGGCCATTACAGCCTGGTCACAGAGGATGTAGAGAGGGTCCAGTACAGAAAAACCCAAAAGTGGCTTTTAGGATCAAGAGATTAACCTTCTGCCCTCTAGGAAAATACCCATCTGTCAATCAATCTGCTTGACTAAGCACCCCTTCTAAAAAGAAATGTTCATAATCTATTATGAAAACATCAGCAGCCAAATTTTATGCATAGAAGTAACAAAATGATTATTGCTATGTGGTTATCAAAAAAACATTTTCATATGCTGAAAACAACTGGCCACAGGGTGGTTTCTAGCAGCAGAAGCTATAATTATTTTTTTTTTAACATCTGAAATTTAATTACACCAAAAAAAAAAAAATTAAGAATTAAAAATGTCAGTGTAACAATAAGAGTACGTACATAAAAACCAGATGCACATTTTTGGAAGCACTGTAAAAATTAAGTCAACAGACATAAAAAAAAAAATAAATGTAAAAATAATTCTCGATATTATTTGGATCAATCAATTTTAAGAAGTGCTTTTAACAAAATAATGTTTGATTGAAATGTACAGATCCTGAAAAATGAATTAGATAATAAATACTTTTCAATGCAAGCTGTGTACATAAACTGTATTGTGATCATAAACAACATAAAGTGTGTACATAATTACACATACATGGATTCTGATTACCAGTGCTTTTTTTCTAGCGAAAAATGTTTGGGAACTCATTTCACATCTGTTTTTTAACTTATGTCAGAAAATACTATAATAGTCTATAAAAAAAAAAAAAGGTATGGGAACTCAGCTCCCATGAGTTCCCACTGAAAAAAAGCACTGCTGATTACTAAAAAAAAAAAAAAGTAAAGCTTCATTCATTTAAAGCTTGTACATGCTTTCCAAAAAATTTATTAATACTAAAAATTATTCCGCCTGACTATTTATAGTAGTAACATAAATACTGATTTTTTAAAATATTTATATTTTTTTTATTAAAGCAATGTTATAACGCTGTAGCCGTTTAAACTGAAAGAGGCTGAATGACCACAAATTAACTGCATTCTAAAGTTACAGCCTCAACTTCTAAAAAAAATATTTTTAAGTACATGTGTTACCTAATGTATCAGTAATTTAAAAAAAAAAATGTATTGCCATAAAATGTTAGAATTTTACATAATATTTTTTCATTACAAAAAAAAAAAGAGAGAATTTTAAAATAAATAAGGAGAAAACTATTGCAATGTGGGGTAAAACTTATGTTTAGATAATAAACAAAATGAAAATGTATTATTCTTATTTGAACAGGTTTGTTAGCATTTCAATGACATACAAAAAAATGCTTTGTGATCATCGTAATAAATGTATTAAAAATCATCATGTAAACATTTTTAGATGTTGGTAAGTTAGGTACATATTTTATAGGAAACTATAGGCATTCAATAAACTGAAAGCTGTATAATATACTCTAAAGTGATTTCAATAAAGTTAAGGCATGCTCAATACATAATGGGTAATATATGAGGCACAATCATAATATAATCTAGACTTTTACCACAAGTTTTCAGAACACAAGCATATATGTAAAAAAAAAAATAGTGTTTGAAAAACAACACATTTTTTTTAGAACTGATAATTAATTTTCTTTTAAGAGTTGCCAAAAGTAATATACATGTTCCAATTAAATAAAAAATCTAAACATAATGTGTTATTTAAAATATGTATGTATAATTTACTATAGGGTTAAAAAAAAACATGCTTACAACATATTTATATTATGCAAATAATAAAGGTCATCGGAAAGATTCTTTTTTATATAATAAATATATGCAATATTTTTAACTGAACATTTTTTACTTACATCAGAAACAATATAAAAAAAAAAGGCAATAATGTGTCAACCATTGCCTTCATTACAGACTGAACAAAAGTCATCAATTTTATTTCTGTTTTATCAACAACAAAAAAAAAAAAAAAAATGGAAAAGAAAATATCAACAAAAGCAATTATTTATCAGAGTTAGGAATAGTATTAAATAATCTTGAATGTTTTTTTTTTAGCATAGACATTATGGCACTTCTTTACTTATTAAATTATGTATATCAACATTTCTAATTATGAGGGGAAAATATCTACTCAAAGGCTCTGTTCAGTAGAATTATTGTTGTTATTAAACAAGGATAACATTAACAGAGTTAATAAAGATGGTCCTAAAAAAACAACCACAATAAAAGACTTTTTTCAATATTTTCAAAAAGGTATCCTCATACTTTCAGAATTTTTAAAAGATAAGAATTAGATAAATATTTTCAAGGCAGTTCCGTTGGTATGTAGTCGCCTCTAGCATTCAATCTTTCTAGCTTGGTCTTCAATTCTCTAAAAGTCGGTCTCTCCGAAGGTAGCTGAAAACATTTAATGCTAAAAATTTTACTTTGCGGATTAAATGATACTCATTCGTATGCTATATGTAAAAATCTGAATATCATGTCAATTTAAGTAAATTAGCGAGTAATCTAGATTCATCATTAAGTCTTAAAATACAAGAGTACATTTCAAAACAAATTTAAAGTTATAAAGATAACTATATTTTACCGAGGGATTAAATTATTTAGAATAAAAAAAACAATATTAGACATAGCTATTAAATTCACAGTTTGCAACACCTAAGGATAAATAAATACACATTAAATTAATGTTTTCTATTTCTATAATAGAATTAAAATAAAATAAAAATGTTTTAAAGATGTAGAGTAAAAATTACTTTTAAAAAAAGCTATACAAAACAACGGCATATTAAACAGAACTATCTTTATTTATGTAGGCCAGAGGACAAATTTCTGGGGAAATTCATGACCACTTCAGCCAACCGGAAAAATGGGAAAAAGAAGTCACACTTACAGTTTTCCAGCACATGGACATAATGGTATAAATCGGGGCTGAAGCAGCTCTGGGCATATCTAAACGTTTGCCTTCTTCAGCAACAAATTTCAATACTTCTGGGTTACTCTTTCCACTGTATGGCATTTCTCCACAAGAATAAATTTCCCATAAAAGTATACCTTAAAAAAATGATGATGCATTTTGTAAATAATTATTCATATAAATAAGTTAAATACATGTACTAGTTTTTCTTCTCAGAACTAGAATCACTATATTTTCTTGTGTCTTCATTCAAAATGATAACCTAAACTAAGGAAATATGTTAAGTTATTGTTTACTTAAATTCAGCAACTTAGACACTTTCAATCTGTATCTTTCTTTACCAGATTTTTTTTTGTTTAGAGATGTTTTATATAATTTAATTTTGTTACAGTTGATTTTTAATAGTTTTACTGATGTTACCCAATGGGTGCACCCGGATTGAGGATAAATCAAAACTACGAGTACATGTACAATGATAAAATATCACAGTTACTATCAATAAGGCCAAGTTAAGCAGATGAAAAAGATGGTAAACAAAGACTAATATGTTCAACATTATTGGAATAGAAAAATACCGACTATGTCTCATTTAACTCGACACACACTTTTCTTAAACCAGTCATCAGTACGTAATACACCCCTCCTCACCCTGACCCCACCCCGTTTCAGTGGAACCCCACCCTTCTGCCCCACCACAAACCCCTTCACTCCACTCCTTGATCCAACCACTTTTACTTTCCCGGAATTCTAAATCCTCACTTATACATGTAACAATTACTCCTTCAATCCCATGACAAATACACAAAACCAGCAGGTGCACAAAAGGCAAAAAACTGGACTAAAAATATCAAAACAAAAATAATGAAGAATGTAATTAGTTAAATTGAAATCGATGTTCATGAAATCCTCATAAGACAAAAAAATGTAACGAATAAGATAAAAAAAAATTATTACGGTCGTAAATGGTTATGTTGAAATTAATAATTATACAATCTTCAAATAAGACACAAAACAAAAGAGCTAAAAAGACACAGTCATATTATATTTGTACAATGTAAACTCAAAATAATCAACATATAATGGGAATACTTGTACAGCTACTCATTTATTTGTGTAAACTTCGGGGACATTGAACACACTTTGTTTAGTATTTTAGAACACTCACAGCTTTTTAAGCCAGGTAAGTTTCAGACTGAAATTGCAGTATGTTTATCTGAGATTCTAATGGGACTAATTATTTTTCACCAGCATTCCTCTTTTACATTCAACAGGAATTTCCATTCATGACAAATGAGCCATTTTAAGCTTTGGGATTAGGGGGTTTTACTTGAGTGATTAGATGACACATTTGCTTTTAAAAGAAAAAAAAAAAAGAAAAAAATCAACAAAATATAAACTTACCATAGGCCCAAACATCTGACTTGCTACTAAATCTCCTGTGGTACAGAACTTCAGGGGGAGCCCATTTAAATGGAAACTTTGTTCCTTCTGACATTTGGTATTCATCATCATCTAGGACTATTCTGTCAAGAGGCATTATAGTGTCAGAATAGAAATAAGCAATAAAGATAAAGATACATGTATTTGTTTTATCTTAAAAAGAATTTTTTTGTAAGTAAACCAAGTCTCTTTATTAGTCATAGTCACTGCATTGTTAACAAAGTTCTTATTCAATTCAAATGCAAACCAAAATGCTTTATTTGTGGAATGCATTAACTTAGTTGTAGCAAAAAAAAAAAAGTTCCTATTTAAATTCATTCAAAGGCACGGACACTCACCTGGCTAACCCGAAATCGCCAACCTTGACCACCCCTTCTCTGCCAACCAAACAGTTTCTTGCTGCTAGATCCCGGTGGATGATGTTCTTTCGATCAAGGTATTCCATACCAGAGCAAACCTGAGAAAAACATTTATCATGCTTAAAGCATAACATTTTAACCATGTCTCATAAAACAACATTTATATAATGCACAAATTTAACACTGCTTTTAAATGTTAAAAAAAAAAAGGAAAGAGAACTGAAACATACCTGCAGACTGAAGTCTAAAAGTTTAGTTTGATTGTAAAATAATTTTTGTCGATGTCGTTGAAGGTATCCATTAAGAGCGCCTAAATGATTTAAACAGAAGATTTTTTTTTTTGTTTTATTATTACAAATGGACTTCGACATATCTAATTTCTTTGAACATGAATTCATATTTTTTTTGTTTATAAAAAAGGTGCTCCTTAACATGAAATAAAAAAAAAAAGGAGAAATAGCTTATTTTTTTATTTCATGTTAAGCTATTTCTCCTTAACATGAAATAAAAAAATAAAATTGTTTAAAGTCACAAAAACTGAAAAAAAAAAAATATTTTTTTTAAAACAGTCATTTTATTCAAGTTCCATACCGTGGCTCAACAATTCTGTGATGATCATCTGTGGTTCTTGATCCAAAATAACTCCATAAAGTTGGACTAGATTAGGGTGGCTGAGCTGACTTGAGAAAAAAAAAATGATTGATTGAATGTAGCAGTGTTGCTAAAAGATTTCAGAAATTAAGCAAAACAAAAGTAAAATAACACACACGCCCACACAAAACAGTCAAGCAAAATTTGAGAAAAAATTTCCCTGAATATGCGCGCCAAAAAAATAAAACAATTCTATAAATATTTTTCAACATATTTTAAAAAATAAAGTGCTTAAAAAGCCATTTTATAAACTTACGTCATTGTTTTAAATTCTTGAATGACCTCATCTGAAGTGGGCCTAACTGACATCTCTTTAATTGCTACAGGTATAGAATTCTGGCCATTCTTGTATGAGCCTTCATATACAACCTGCAGAAAGACGGGCATCAATTATTATTTCACAACATGGCATTATTTCATTGGTCATGCTATGTATAAGTTTTAATGTTCACTTCACAACATGGCATTATTTCATTGGTCATGCTATGTATAATTTTTAATGTTCACTCCACAACCTGCTCTGTTCAGCAGACACAATTTCGGTACCTGGTTTATTGATTCTTTTCCTCACAACATATAGCACATAGATGTTCCTCCCCCCCCCAACTTCTATTTCTACTCCTCCCTCCACCCTTTAAACTGCCTATCATCAAGCTCAAGTCTATTCCACACTGTAATAAATTGTATTTTTTCCCAGCTGAACTTAAAAATTGATCTCAAGATTACTTGTAGTAAATACAAATTTCCTCATGTCAACTGTTTCTAATATTGGTGTTCATTGGTCGATTTTAAATTACAAGCTTTTCCAAACTCCTAGCCAGCCATCAGAGTTATTTCTTGCATTGGAATCTCTCCCCTTCCCTCATCTGTTAAATGTAAAAGCTGTTTTTTGTATGCTGAGCTCGAGCCAACTTTAAAACATATCAATTTTGGGGAAAAAAATATACAGATGAAAGGTTTATTTTTTTTTTTTGCAATACTGAAAGTAAGATTTTCATTACAATGAGGTTTTTAAGGACATTATATTATATAAGCAAAGAAGAAGGGGCCAGAAAAAAATTGCTATTCTAATAATTTGTTTCAATGAAGTTTGTAATAACATTTCATTGTAGTAGGGAATGTCAAATGTGACTCTTTAGAGCTTCATGCAACCTTCCTGACTTAAGTGTGGATAGCAATGATCCAGCCCGGTTAAGGTGCCAAACGCAGACGCTCATCAGACACCATAAAAGGTGTTGGTTGATTTAGACAGCAGGACGGTGGCCATGGAAGTCGGAATCCGCTAAGGAGTGTGTAACAACTCACCTGCCGAATCAACCAGCCCTGAAAATGGATGGCGCTAGAGTGTCAGACCTCCCCGTGCGCAACGCCAATGGTGACCTTTACTTGCCATCGGTCTTAGTGCATGAGGGCTGGGGATGCTAGGCCCAGTGTGTCTTGGCTGGGATGTGTTGACCTCGACAACTTTCCCCAGGTGGCCCTTAAACCCCAGAACCTCCTAGCGGTCCGGGCGGACAACGGTAGCCTTGCTCTGGGCTAACGGCTAATCTGGGAGCACGAAAGTGCACAACTGCGAAAGCGTACCACGACTGTGAGTGGCCGGCACCCCCGGCCTCCCAGTACAGGAACGCGAGGACTTTTGAGATGCGGCTTTGAGACCCTCTGCTCTTGGAGGGCCTTGAGCCGCCCTCGGACCATAACATGGCACTGAAAATGATGGATACGTAAAAACGAGATCCGTACGGCGCGGAACCCTCGACTACTAGTCTCGAAAAACCCAAACCCCAGGAGTGGGTAAGGGCTTGCAAAACGAAATTCGGCGGCATCGTCTCTGACGTGGGTCAATCGCATCGGACCTCTACAGTACGCGTGGCTGGTCGGGGCTGTTCGTCTGGAGGATACTTCCTGAGACCCACACCCGACCGGCACTATGGGGGCTCAGGCCATCCCTAGGTGCTGGTCGGCCTCATGTCTGACAGAAGACAATAAAGACTGTCAAACTTGGTCGATAACTGGTGATCCAAATGGATAGTAACGTTGGGCCTCCCTGCTCTGGGAAGCACCCTGCTCTGGGAACAATGTGAAATCTGAAAGTGTCTCTTAGGTAATGCCGATACCTACGCCACCAGCCCACCCCGCTCTGGAGGGCACCTGAACGCTCTTAGGTGAATGGTGGTGGGAAGCCCGCAAGGGAACTGCTAAACGCTCCCCCGCTGCAGGACGAGCGCGGGAAGTGAACCCTGGTGTACTCGATACTGTGACCGAACGCTGGTATTGCACGGAGCCAGCCCCTCGACGGCAGATCGGGGTTTCGAGGAAAAAGGTACGCCAACCCACTCTCATTCCGAGAGATCAGACATGTCCGGCGGTAGGCACGCCCCGGCACCGGTTTAGCCTGGGTCGAGGTAGGAGAGGCAACTGAGCTGCTCTGCTTACTTGCCAGACCACCCAACCCGCCCCTCCCTGGGGCACTCGAAAAGCAAATGGAAAAGGATAAGAAAAGGAATAAAGCGGGTCTGGGCAGCACCCAAACATGCCTCGATGGATGGTTAGGGGGCGGTAGGGCCGCCATCGTTCAAAGCTCGACTACTTGCCCCGGTGCCATGATTTTAGCTGAAAGGTCTGGCATCGTAAAAAAAGCTACTTTCGGCCCAGCCCAAGAACCACTAAGGCGGATCGAAGGCACTGAGTGTCCACCGCCGGGCTTACCGGACAAGCGTACAGGTGGGAGTCGCGTCCCACCACAGGTGAAGGCCAAGCTAGGTCAGGCAAGGCCCCTGAATACGGTTGACTGCTCTGTCAACCCGACTCAGGCACGAGTGACCGCTGAACGGCGCTACGAGGGAATTCGCACACCCTCACAAGAGGCTGTGGCAGGTCGAGCCCAGTCCCTGACTAGTGCTAGTTGCTCTGTTGGCACGAAATCAGAACGTACGACCACGCGGAGACGAGGGGGAGGCAGACCCCCAAAAGTGGCTGCGGCAGGTCGAGCCCAGTCCTCGGGTAACGCTGGCAGCTCTTCCAGCGGAAAACCGATCGTGACGACCAGCAGGGTACCGAGAACGGGGCTGGATAGATGGCTGGCTCCGCCCTGCGCGACGAAAGAGACTGGGAACTGTCAAGCCCAGCCCTCGACGATAAACGCTGATTGCTCTGTCAGCGGGAAGTCGAAAGTCATGGACCGCAGGTCACTGTTACCGGGTGTAGCCGAAAGCTCCCCGCCTGAGGTGGCCGGCACCAAGACTGACATAGGCAGGGCACTGCCAACGGGTGTAGCCGAAAGCTCCCCGCCTATGGTGCCCGGCAAGACGAAAGAGACTGGGAACTGTCAAGCCCAGCCCTCGACGATAAACGCTGATTGCTCTGTCAGCGGGAAGTCGAAAGTCATGGACCGCAGGTCACTGTTACCGGGTGTAGCCGAAAGCTCCCCGCCTGAGGTGGCCGGCACCAAGACTGACATAGGCAGGGCACTGCCAACGGGTGTAGCCGAAAGCTCCCCGCCTATGGTGCCCGGCGAGACAAAAGAGACTGGGAACTGTCAAGCCCAGCCCTCGGTGATAAACGCTGATTGCTCTGTCAGCGGGAAGCCGAAAGTTGAGGAGAGCAGGTCACTGTTTCCGGGTGTAGCCGAAAGCTCCCCGCCTGAGGTGGCCGGCACCACAACTGACAAGCGAAGACTCGGGAAACGCTCTGGTAAGGCTCAATTCAGGATTGTCCACCTGAATGTCCGGGGTCTCATCCCCAAGAGCCTAGAAGTCGCAAAACTTTTGAACGAGAATGACGTGGATGTTGCAATGTTACAGGAGTGCATCCTTGGACTTAGGACAGTCCACTTCACTGGCTATTCGTGCTTCCGCTGTGGGTGCAAGAACTGCAGGGGATTGGTGACCCTGGTCAGAAATACGCTAAATGCTCAGCCGAGCAGCGCCCACGGCTCACACGGGAAAACGGATACGCTTGCGGTGGATGTTTATAAGGATGGGAGGAGGTACCATTGTGTTAACGTGTACAATCCCCCCAAGACAGAGCTCAGTCTAATAACAGCTGAGGATACTCTGCTTGGCACCTTTGTATGTGGTGATTTCAACGCCATGTCTCCGGCATGGGGCTATGAGCGCACTGATGCGGCTGGCCAGAGGATTGAGGAAATTTGTAATATTACAAATTTAGTTAGGCTGCAGGACCATGAGTCTGAACCCACTTTGCTGCACGGTGCGAATGGGAGCGAAACGAGACCCGACTTAACACTCGTCTCGGCTGACCTGGCCTGTAACACCTCTTTCCGCGTGCTAGATTGCATCGGTAGTGACCATAAACCCGTTCTCGTCTCAGTGGACATCCCTCCACCTGAGAGAAACCCAGGAGCTAAGCACAGGTGCTGGGTTTATTCAAAAGCAAATTGGGACGCCTTCAGGGCAGCAGCTGACGCTGCCTTGGAGAGGGTAGATACCGAGCGTGGAACAGTCGACGTTGCTTACAAGGAGATCACTGAAGCGATCTTAGGTGCCGCACGTAGGACGATCCCAAAGAGCCTCCCGAAACGTAAGTTCAGACCATTTTGGACTACAGCCCTTGCAAGGTTAGTTCGGCAAAGACAAGCCGCTCGAAAGAAAGCTTGTCGATTGAAAACGGCTGAGGCGCGCCGTGAGTACAATAAACTAACTGAGCAAGTAAAAAGGGCGTCTGCTGAGGCCAAAAAGCAGAAATGGACTGATACTTGCGAGAAGTTGGATCTGAGGGAGAGCCAAAAGACATGGAAATTGCTGAAAGATTTGACCCAGGCTGGGGCAATCAGAACTGGTGCCCCGATGCAAACGGACTCAGGCCTGACAGCTAGCGATAGCAAGAAGGCCGAAGTGCTTAACAAGCACTTTGCAGAGGTCAGTAAGTCAAGTAAGAAGAGTACATTGTCCAAGGCACTGGATAAAGTCCGACGGGTCAAAGAGAAGGCTGAGTTTGGCACGGAAAATCGAGACACGTTCAGAGCCCCATTCTCTGTCAATGAATTGGCATACGCAGTCAGGAAGTGTCGCATGAGAAAGGCCCCAGGTAGTGACTTGATCAGTAATGAGATGATCACACACCTCGGGGCAGCGGGACAAGCAAAGCTTCTCCAGTTTGTCAATCGCACGTGGTTGACAGGAGAACTCCCTCAGAGGTGGAGGGAGGCTGTCATAGTGCCGGTACTTAAAAAAGGGAAAAAGACTGACCAAGCCGTAAGCTACCGTCCTATTTCCCTCACTTCATGTGTTGGGAAAGTAGCTGAACGCATGGTCAACCGAAGGTTGATGTGGTTCTTAGAGGAAAAAGGGCTCATTACCCCAAAGCAAGGAGGCTTTCGGCGGGGTAAGAGTGCGATGGACATGGTCACGCTCCTCGTCCAAGAGATAGCCGACGGCTTTCAGAGAGCTGAGTCAACGGCGGTAGTTTTCCTAGATCTCAGGCAGGCTTACGATCGAGTCTGGCGTCCAGGACTATTGTTGAAGCTACAGCGGATGGGTGTCACCGCTGAGATGTACATTTGGTTACGCAGTTTCCTCAGTAATCGTACTATCATGACACGCGTTGGGAGCAGCGTGTCGAGGAAACGGACCCTCGAACAGGGTCTTCCACAGGGCTCTGCCCTCAGTTGTACATTGTTCCTAGCTTTCATCAATGACCTGCCTGAGTTTCTGGGATGTAAAAGCCTACTGTATGCCGACGACTTAGCGATCTGGAAGACCGGAAAGAGTGCCTCAGTCCTTGAGAGAGCACTCCAGAAGGACCTGACTACGGTCGGCTGTTATACTAGGATGTGGGGGCTAGAGATTAACGTCTCGAAGACTGTCTACTCGCTGTTTACCATGGGCACGAGTATCCTCAAGGAGCCATTTAGACTGGAGGTAGAGGGTGAGGTTCTTGCTCTGGAACCTAAGCCCAAGTACCTGGGAGTAACACTTGACAGAAAGCTTACTCTCTGCACACATCTGTCGGAGGTTGCCCGCTGCGCCTCTGACAGACTGAATATTGTCAAGAAGTTGGCGAGCACGTCCTGGGGGGCTCGAGCAGATGTCCTGAGGTCACTGTACATGGGTGCAGTAAGGTCTCAGATAGATTATAGCCAGGTTGTGCAGGTCTATGGGTCTAAGTCCTCTTTAAAGGCCCTGGATGTTGTACAGAACCAGGCTCTCCGGCTGATCACAGGCACTTTCCGAACGGCACCCACAGCAGCGGTGGAAATCATGGCAAATGTGCCACCTCTGGGTATCCGTAGAGAGCAGGCCGTCTTGACCGCGTATGAGCGTTTCAAGCGGCAGGAGGAGACCTCTGTCCTAAGGGAGATGGTCGATGGCTG
This sequence comes from Bulinus truncatus, assembly GCA_021962125.1. Lineage (NCBI taxonomy): Eukaryota > Metazoa > Mollusca > Gastropoda > Planorbidae > Bulinus > Bulinus truncatus. Next base: position 184,313 of record JAGDYQ010000376.1, on the reverse strand, counting down.
GGTGGAAAGAAAGCGGCTCTCGATGCAGTCTTTTATGCACCATGCAGTGAGACTTGCCTCCGAGATCAAGCTGCCGACTGACCGCCTAATGCTAGAAACTGTCTCAAGGCTCCCGCCTGGCGAGGCTCTCTACATGCCTGAGGTACGCACGACCCTGGTCGAAACCAATGCTGGGAACGCAAAGGATCGCCGAACCATCACGGATGTGGCTTTGGAGGTGATTGAAAACTACTCGGGGAACGCTATACTGGCCTATACTGATGCTTCTGTATCCAGTAGAGACGGTCGGACAAGCGCCTCGTTTGGGGTTCATATCACTCTCCCACAAACTGGCTTTGTGAAAGACCATGCTGGCCTATGTGGGTCACTCTGTGCTTACGAGGCAGAGATGACAGCCATTACTGAGGCAGTGGACCACATAGGGGAGCTAATCGGTGAGGGTACCTTGCCTGCTCTGGACATTGTCATTCTCACTGACGCGCTCTCTGTTCTCCAAGCTGTAAAAGGGACGGGAGAATGGCCGCTTCTGCTGGAAGCCATGCTGATGGCAATACAGGGTCTTGTGTCCCAACATCACGTGCATGTGACCCTTCAATGGGTTCCCGGGCATGCGGACGTGCCCGGAAATGAAAGGGCAGACGGCATTGCCAAGGCAATAGTCCAGTCGACAGATTCCCAAGTGCTGCCCGTGAGTGCAAGAAAGAGCTCATTTGAGGCAGCACGTTCCATGATCTGCCTCTTTGGACAATCGAAGTGGTTCTCGGGCTGGGCTCATGGGGTGAACGGACTTAAGATCCGGCAAGTCCTAGAGCGGCCGTCCAAAACTGACCCGTGGTGGGAGCTCAGGCGTGTTGAGCAGGCGCTAATTGCCCAGTTCCGAACTGGGCACTGTCCTATTGGCGCGTACTTTGGGAGGTTGAGGCCCAATGTCGACACCCTTTGCAGACACTGCAGGGAAGTGGAGGAAACCGTAGATCATTTGCTATTCGAGTGCCCCGGACTGGCGGACCACAGGGTGGACCGGTCCGGAAGCCTGCTGGCCATCGGGCTCTATGGCAGTCTCCAGATGTTGAGAGACACAGCAGGTCTGATCTCACGGGCTCTAAGAGACTAAGTCTCAGCCCGCAGATAAAACTGAGAGAGTTCAGAGAGAGAGAGAGAGAGCGTCGGACAACCTCCCCGTGCGCAACGCCAATGGTGACCTTTACTTGCCAGTGGTCTTAGTGCATGCGGGCTGGAGACGCCAGTGCCTTAATGTCTTGGCTGGGATGTGTTGCTTTCGGCAACTTTCCCCAGGTGGAACCTTAGTGCCAGGCCTCCCCGTGCATGTCGCCAATGGTGAACTTAACTTGCCATCGGTCTTAGTGCATGAGGGCTGGAGACGCTAAGTCCAGTGTGTCTTGGCTGGGATGTGTTGATCTCGACAACTTTCCCCAGGTGGCCCTTAAACCCCAGAACCTCCTAGCGGTCCGGGCGGACAACGGTAGCCTTGCTCTAGGCTAACGGCTAATCTGGGGGCACGAAAGTGCACAACTGCGAAATGCGTACCACGACTGTGAGTGGCCGGCATCCCCGGCCTCCCAGTACAGGAACGCGAGGACTCTTGTGATGCAGCTTCGTGACCCTCTGCTTTTGGAGGGCACTGAGCCGTTTCGGACCATAACATGGCACTATTAGTGATGGATATGTAAAAACGAGGACCGTACGGCGCGGAACCCTCGACTACTAGTCTCGAAAAACCCAAACCCTAGGAATGGGTAAGGGCTTGCAAAACGAAATCTGGCGGCATCGTCTCTGACGTGGGTCAATCGCATCGGACCTTTACAGTACGCGTGGCGCTAGCGTGTCGCTGTTCGTCTGGAGGATTCCTGAGACTCACACCCGGCCGGTACTATGGGGGCTGAGGTCATCCCTAGGTGCTGGCCGGCCTCATGTCTGGCAGAAGACAATAAAGTCTGTCAAACTTGACCGATAACTGGTGACCCAAATAGAAAGTAACATTGGGCTTCCTTGCTCTGGGAAGCTCCCAGCTCTGGGAACAATGTGAAATCCATAAGTATCTCTTAGGTAATGCCGCTACCTACGCCACCAGCCCACCCCGCACTGGAGGGCACTTGAACGCTCTTAGGTGAATGGTGGTGGGACGCCCGCTTGGGAACTGCTAAACGCTCCCCCGCTGCAGGATGAGCGCGGGAAGTGAACCCTGGTGTACTCGATACTGTGACCGAACGCTGGTATTGCACGGAGCCAGCCCCTCGATGGCAGATCGGGGTTTCGAGGAAAAAGGTACGCCAACCCACTCTCATTCCGAGAGATCAGACATGTCCGGCGGTAGGCACGCCCCGGCACTGGTTTAGCCTGGGTCGAGGCAAGGGAGGCAACTGAGCTGCTCTGCTTACTTGTCAGACCACCCAACCCGCCCCTCCCTGGGGCACTCGAAAAGCAAATGGATAAGGACAAGAAAAGGAATAAAGCGGGTCTGGGCAGCACCCAAACATGCCTCGATGGATGGTTAGGGGGCGGTAGGGCCTCCATCGTAAAAAGCTCGACTACTTGCCCCGGTGCCAAGATTACAGTTGAAAGGTCTGGCATCGTAAAAAAGGCTACTTTCGACCCAGCCCAAGAACCACTAAGGCGGATCGAAGGCACTGAGTGCCCACCGCCTGGATTACCGGAAAAGCGAACAAATGGGAGTCGCGCCCCATCACAGGTGAAGGCCAAGCTAGGTCAGGCAAGGCCCCTGAGAAAGGCTGATTGCTCTGTCAACCCGACTCAGGCACGAGTGACCGCTGAACGGCGCTACGAGGGAATTCGCACACCCTCACAAGAGGCTGAGGCAGGTCGAGCCCAGTCCCTGACGAGTGCTGATTGCTCTGTCGGCACGAAATCAGAACGTACGACCAGGCGGAGACGAGGGGGAGGCAGACCCCCAAAAGTGGCTGTGGCAGGTCGAGCCCAGTCCTCGGGTAACGCTGGCAGCTCTTCCAGCGGAAAACCGATGGTGACGACCAGCAGGGTACCGAGAACGGGGCTGGAAAGGTGGCTGGCTCCTTCGATAGTGCCTTGCGCGACGAAAGAGACTGGGAACTGTCAAGCCCAGCCCTCGACGATAAACGCTGATTGCTCTGTCGGCGGGAAGTCGAAAGTCATGGACCGCAGGTCACTGTTACCGGGTGCAGCCGAAAGCTCCCCGCCTGAGGTGGCCGGCACCAAGACTGACATAGGCAGGGCACTGCCAACGGGTGTAGCCGAAAGCTCCCCGCCTATGGTGCCCGGCGTGACAAAAGAGACTGGGAACTGTCAAGCCCAGCCCTCGGTGATAAACGCTGATTGCTCTGTCAGCGGGAAGCCGAAAGTTGAGGAGAGCAGGCCACTGTTTCCGGGTGTAGCCGAAAGCTCCCCGCCTGAGGTGGCCGGCACCACAACTGACAAGCGAAGACTTGGAAAACGCTCTGGTAAGGCTCAATTCAGGATTGTCCATCTGAATGTCCGGGGTCTCATCCCCAAGAGCCTAGAAGTCGCAAAACTTTTGAACGAGAATGACGTGGATGTTGCAATGTTACAAGAGTGCATCCTTGGACTTAGGACGGTCCACTTCACTGGCTATTCGTGCTTCCGTTGTGGGTGCAAGAACTGCAGGGGATTGGTGACCCTGGTCAGAAATACGCTAAATGCTCAGCCGAGCAGCGCCCACGGCCCACGCGGAAAAACGGATACGCTTGCGGTGGATGTTTATAAGGATGGGAGGAAGTACCATTGTGTAAACGTGTACAATCCCCCCAAGACGGAGCTCAGTCTAATAACAGCTGAGGGTACTCTGCTTGGCACCTTCGTATGTGGTGATTTCAACGCCATGTCTCCGGCATGGGGCTATGAACGCACTGATGCGGCTGGCCAGAGGATTGAGGAGATTTGTAATATTACAGGTCTAGTTAGGCTGCAGGACCATGAGTCTGTACCCACCTTGCTGCACGGTGCGAGTGGGAGCGAAACGAGACCTGACTTAACACTCGTCTCGGCTGACCTGGCCTGTAACACCTCTTTCCGCGTGCTAGATTGCGTCGGTAGTGACCATAAACCCGTTCTCGTCTCAGTGGATATTCCTCCACCTGAGAGAAACCCAGGAGCTAAGCACAGGTGCTGGGTTTATTCAAAAGCAAATTGGGACGCCTTCAGGGCAGCAGCTGACGCTGCCTTGGAGAGGGTAGATACCGAGTGTGGAACAGTCGACGTTGCATACAAGGAGATCACTGAAGCGATCTTAGGTGCCGCACGTAGGACGATCCCAAAGAGCCTCCCGAAACGTAGGTTCAGACCATTTTGGACTACAGCCCTTGCAAGGTTAGTTCGGCAAAGACAAGCCGCTCGAAAGAAAGCTTGTCGATTGAAAACGGCTGAGGCGCGCCGTGAGTACAATAAACTAACTGAGCAAGTAAAAAGGGCGTCTGCTGAGGCCAAAAAGCAGAAATGGACTGATACTTGCGAGAAGTTGGACCTAAGGGAAAGCCAAAAGACATGGAAATTGCTGAAAGACTTGACCCAGTCTGGGGCAATTAGAACTGGTGCCCCGATGCAAACGGACTCAGGCCTGACGGCTAGCGATAGCAAGAAGGCCGAAGTGCTTAACAAGCACTTTGCAGAGGTCAGTAAGTCGAGTAAGAAGAGTACATTGTCCAAGGCACTGGATAAAGTCCGACGGGTCAAAGAGAAGGCTGAGTTTGGCACGGAAAATCGAGACACGTTCAGAGCTCCATTCTCTGTCAATGAATTGGCATACGCAGTCAGGAAGTGTCGCATGAGAAAGGCCCCAGGTAGTGACTTGATCAGTAATGAGATGATCACACACCTCGGGGCAGCGGGGCAAGCAAAGCTTCTCCAGTTTGTCAACCGCACGTGGCTGACAGGAGAACTCCCTCAGAGGTGGAGGGAGGCTGTCATAGTGCCGGTACTTAAAAAAGGGAAAAAGACTGACCATGCTGAAAGCTACCGTCCTATCTCCCTCACTTCGTGTGTTGGGAAAGTAGCTGAACGCATGGTCAACCGAAGGTTGATGTGGTTCTTAGAGGAAAAAGGGCTCATTACCCCAAAGCAAGGAGGCTTTCGGCGGGGTAAGAGTGCGATGGACATGGTCACGCTCCTCGTCCAAGAAATAGCCGACGGCTTTCAGAAAGCTGAGTCAACGGCGGTAGTTTTCCTAGATCTCAAGCAGGCTTACGATCGAGTCTGGCGTCCAGGACTATTGTTGAAGCTACAGCGGTTGGGTGTCACCGCTGAGATGTACATTTGGTTACGCAGTTTCCTCAGTAATCGTACTATCACGAAACGCGTTGGGAGCAGCGTGTCGAGGAAACGGACCCTTGAACAGGGTCTCCCACAGGGTTCCGCCCTCAGTTGTACATTGTTCCTAGCTTTCATCAATGACCTGCCTGAGTTTCTGGGATGTAAAAGCCTACTGTATGCCGACGATTTAGCGATCTGGAAGACCGGAAGGAGTGCCTCAGTCCTTGAGAGAGCACTCCAGAAGGACCTGACTACGGTCGGCTGTTATACTAGGATGTGGGGGCTAGAGATTAACGTCTCGAAGACTGTCTACTCGCTGTTTACCATGGGCACGAGTATCCTCAAGGAGCCATTTAGACTGGAGGTAGAGGGTGAGGTTCTTGCTCTGGAACCTAAGCCCAAGTACCTGGGAGTAACACTTGACAGAAAGCTTACTCTCTGCACACATCTGTCGGAGGTTGCCCGCTGCGCCTCTGACAGACTGAATATTGTCAAGAAGTTGGCGAGCACGTCCTGGGGGGCTCGAGCAGATGTCCTGAGGTCACTGTACATGGGTGCAGTAAGGTCTCAGATAGATTATAGCCAAGTTGTGCAGGTCTATGGGTCTAAGTCCTCTTTAGAGGCCCTGGATGCTGTACAGAACCAGGCTCTCCGGCTGATCACAGGCACTTTTCGAACGGCACCCACAGCAGCGGTGGAAATCATGGCAAATGTGCCACCTCTGGGTATCCGTAGAGAGCAGGCCGTCTTGACCGCGTATGAGCGTTTCAAGCGGCAGGAGGAGACCTCTGTCCTAAGGGGGATGGTCGACGGCTGGGTGGAAAGAAAGCGGCTCTCGATGCAGTCTTTTATGCACCACGCAATGAGACTTGCCTCCGAGATTAGGCTGCCTACTGACCGCCTAATGCTAGAGACTGTCTCAAGGCTCCCGCCTGGCGAGGCTCTCTATATGCCTGAGGTACGCACGACCCTGGTCGAAACCAATGCTGGGACCGCAAAGGATCGCCGAACCATCACGGATGTGGCTATGGAGATGATTGGAAACTATTCGGGGAACGCTATACTGGCCTATACTGATGCTTCTGTATCCAGTAGAGACGGTCGGACAAGCGCCTCGTTTGGGGTCCACATCACTCTCCCACAAACTGGCTTTGTGAAAGACCATGCTGGCCTATGTGGGTCACTCTGTGCTTACGAGGCAGAGATGACAGCCATTACTGAGGCAGTGGACCACATAGGGGAGCTAATCGGTGAGGGTACTTTGCCTGCTCTGGACATTGTCATCCTCACTGACGCGCTCTCTGTTCTCCAAGCTGTAAAAGGGACAGGAGAATGGCCGCTTCTGCTGGAAGCCATGCTGATGGCAATACAGGGTCTTGTGTCCCAACATCATGTGCATGTGACCCTTCAATGGGTTCCCGGGCATGCGGACGTGCCCGGAAATGAAAGGGCAGACGGCATTGCCAAGGCAATAGTCCAGTCGACAGTTTCCCAAGTGCTGCCCGTGAGTGCAAGAAAGAGCTCATTTGAGGCAGCACGTTCCATGATCTGCCTCTTTGGACAATCGAAGTGGTTCTCGGGCTGGGCTCATGGGGTGAACGGACTTAAGATCCGGCAAGTCCTAGAGCGGCCGTCCAAAACTGACCCGTGGTGGAAGCTCAGGCGTGTCGAGCAGGCGCTAATTGCCCAGTTCCGAACTGGGCACTGTCCTATTGGCGCGTACTTTGGGAGGTTGAGGCCCAATGTCGACACCCTTTGCAGACACTGCAGGGAAGTGGAGGAAACCGTAGATCATTTGCTATTTGAGTGCCCCGGACTGGCGGACCACAGGGTGGACCAGTCCGGAAGCCTGCTGGCCATCGGGCTCTATGGCAGTCTCCAGATGTTGAGAGACACAGCAGGTCTGATCTCACGGGCTCTAAGAGACTAAGTCTCAGCCCGCAGATAAAACTGAGAGAGTTCAAAGAGAGAGAGAGAGCAATGATCCAGTTTTTTTTTGTTTTTTTTTTAAATTACATTTATTCATGAAATAATGATAAACTGACTTTACCATGTCAAATATATATTTATATAATTCTTTCCTTTGTATACAAAAGTGAATCACCATTCTGCTGCACTATTTGTGTTTAAAACAAGTTAGTTCCAAACTATTTTAAAGATATATTTTAAAAAAAAATACCAAAAAAAAAAAAACAACCAATATCAGTCTGAAAAAATGTTCCATGATAAATAACTTACCCCAAAACATCCTCGCCCCAACTCTCTTCCTTTCATTAATAGTCTTGGATCCAAATCCCACTTGCCTAAATGATTTGAAAAAAAAAATTCCATTAGAGTCTCTAGATACATGTAGATGATATAAACAATTTATTAAAAAAATTCTTTTCATCAATCTTCCTTGAAAAAATATAATGAAAGTTTACGCTTACTGCGACTAAACCCAGCTGTAGAAGGAGCATCCCCTCTAGGTGGAGGGTCTCGTAATCTAGTGTGAATGCCTGAAAAATTTTGTTTTTAATATTACAAAACTGATATAAACTCGGTTATGACTATGGCCAATCATATCAATATTAAAAGTCCTAAATGAGAAGTTTTATATTTTTTTTTATTTATTTATGTCTCTTTTTTTTTTTTTAAATTTTTATTAACAAAGAACTAATAAGCTAAAACTCTGTTTCAAAAACAATAGTAAAAATTAAATTATCCAGCAATTAAATAAATAGTTAAGATTAAATTTTTTGTAAACTTTAATAAAAACTGATCAACACATGACAAACAAGTACATGTATATAGAATCAAAAGGAAAATCTCAATAAGAAAAGAAAAGTTATAAAAAACTTTAAAAAATGTTAAATTGTGGGACTGACCTCCAGCATTATGCTTGTGGTAGTGAATCAATTCCTGAATACTGGCGTGTGGGTGATTGATTGAGATGTAATACTGACCTAGCTCATTTCGTTTGATTTGATAGTGCCGCACATTACCTCCGCTATAGAACACATTAAAAGTCTGATTAGAAACTACAACAGAAAACAAAGTCTGAGCAGACAAGGATAATTAATGAATTTTTAAAACTTTAAAATAAATTAACCTTATATCAGTATTGAGTAAAAAAGTCATCACTAGTTCAATCAACCAGTTATAAAGTTATCTGTATTTCAATCAAACAGTCAGAAAGTTATCGGTAGTTAATTTGACTAGTCAGAAAGTACAATTTAAAAAAGCTCACTTTTCTGTAGTAAATATAGACAAGGAGTATTCCCCAGGACAGCTAATGGACTCCCTCACTAAAAAGCAGCCTTCTTTTCCAGCATTGGTTAAGAGAACTTTACTTCGCTCCCTTGAGCATTCTTTATAATACCATCTTTAAAAAAAACGAATAAAAAAATTAATTCAATTTATACAATTAAAATAAGTATGCATGTCACTCTTACAATCTATTGCACTCAAACATTTGTGTGCTTTTGTTTCAGATTTTAACTTTGATATAGTTGATCTCAAAACTATCAAGTGCATCATATTATATCAGCTCCAGTCCAACGTTCATAGAATATCTCAGCATATCACTAAACTTGAAATGGTTGGCATGCAGTTGTACGATGCAGTACATATAATAAAGGAAATTGAAAATGAGGGAAGTATCTCACTAAGTCTATATAAAACTTCTAAATTGGCTTTATAAAAATTCAGGTTTTTCTTTTTTAACTGAAATATTGGACATTTTATGTGGGAATGGATTAAAACTGGGCTTGAATGAACCAACCCTTACTCCAAACAATCTCATATGTTGAGCATGCACCCGTAGCGTCATGTGACGTATAAAAAAAAAAAGTTTCTACAAATAAAAATTGGTACATGTACTAAGTGACAAATGAAGATCATTTTCACTTTGACAATTTAGAAATGCATGTTGCGACCTTATGCAATAGTGCTGGATACTTCATTAAAGGCAATGTGTTGCAGTTTTTAAAAGTACTTCAAGTGTAGACAAAAACTATGCAAGTTACAATTAAATTTTTTAAAAATATACATAGCATTTAGTGTCTGTGCTAATTCTGAGTCATTTTTAGGGCATATTTTTTTGATACGTAAAGTATATTTCTGTGTTTTTAGGGCATAAAAGCATGCATATTTCTACATATTTTAGGTCTGAGAAATCCAATCCCTAATGTGTGTAATTAGTTTAAATAAACTAGTATAATGTAAAATAGAACTCATTACATGGGAGCAGAGCTTTACTGATGTAGGTCATGGCTTTTTAGACATAAGCTGATTTAGTCAGATGCACAAAATTTACACATCATAATACAATGGCCACCCATCTTTTTATTCCTGTGTACATGTATAGGCTTTAGAGCATTCCAGTAAAATTAAGCTGTAAAGGTTGTAAGTTTATTCACCATGTGGTAACAGACTAAAATATTTACCTATCCCTAGTCTAACATAGAAATTAAAGGTAAAGCCTGTGAATAAAAAGCATAATCGTCTTTAAATGCACTATCATATGTTAAGTATAATCGTCTTTAAATGCACTTTCATATGTTAAGTATAATCGTCTTTAAATGCACTATCATATGTTAAGGATAATCAACTTTAAATGCCCTGTTACATTTATATGTTAAGTATCATCATCTTTAAATGTATTATCATATGTTCAGTATGCTTATATAGTATAGTTAGAAAATTCATATTGATCAAACACTTCATGAATATTTCTATCAGACACCAACACATTTTTAATTCTCAAGCATACTTACTCAAAAACTTCAAGACCACAGTTCTTCTTAACATAATTGGCGGGAATGTAGCCTCCCTGACTAAAATTGGAAACAAAATGCAAACAATAAACATTTCCTTTGTACAATAATCTTTAATGAAAATCATCAAATTAATCATTACGTATTATTTGTGGAGCTATCCTTCATTATTCTAATGGTAAAAGGATAAAAGTAAAGTACAAATTTTATTTTACAAGAAGCATGTTATAAGAATGGGAATCAATTAACACAGTATTAAAAATTATTTACCCTTGTTTGTTTACGGCCATCCACCAGTTTTCAGCAGACTGATCTTTTACAAAGTACTGCTCACCCTGTTACAACAAATCAGGTAATTGATGTTAAGTTTTCTTTCCAAAATTTTGCTTTGAATTGTGTGATTATTTATTTAATAAAAAAACAAGCAAATTAATTTCATTACAAAAAAGATAATTATATAAGTGCCTGTTTATATATATAAAAGTGCCTACACATCTGGAGCTCACATTTTAATTATTAAATTTTCTAATCATATGGAAGTAAATCACTTTGAAAACCAAAAAAATAATTCTTAGTAAGTACATGTATAAAGGAAACAGACAACTGGAAAAATTAAAATACTTTTAAATCACTATCTATGTCTTAAATGCTTATTAAAGAGATTTACCAAGTCTCTATTTCTTTCCAATAAATTGATAAAGGATGTCTCAACATATGTCTAAATCTTTCTAAAAAAAATAAATAGTATTTTAAGCCACCTTTAGTTTTCATTTATAAAGAGAAAAAAAAAGATGTTACCGAAATGAGTTCTAAGCCCCAATCATCTGTTGGTTGATAGTCATAGACTGCAATATACACTTTGTCTCCAGGTGATTCATTTAACCTGGGGGGTGGAACAGGTGGTACAGGAGATTCATGTGAAGGAAAAGGATCTAGTGAAAAAAAATTATGTAGTTATTAGTGATATGATGATTCCAAATTTTTTATCAAAGCCAATGTGATTACGATTCTTTACTAAAATATCGATCCTCGATTCCGATTCATGACATCATAGTCTTATCAAAATAAGATCATATTCGTATGATCTGAGGAATAATTTTTACTCTACTAATAGAAGATCATTTTTAAAAATATTTTTATATTTTTATTTTATACTTTTCAGTAATAATAAAATAAAATTTGCTGTTACATAATGCACACTTGTACATAATTTAATCAATTGGGCTAAACTATGTAATACTAAAAAAAACATCTTTTGCTCCGATGCTATGCTTTGTATTTAAATTGACATAATTTCAAGGCAATTTTTTGACCATTACAAACATTTCTCAGTAGTAATTAGCTTCATAATTCAAAAAAGATGTTTACTCATGGACATGAAATTAATAATATCATGTATGGTCATGTATAATCTACAAGTATGCTAAATTTGAACCTCCTAATAAAATAAGAACAGGTCCAAAAATGAGTTACAAGATTTACAGACTAATTCACCCACAGAGAGTGAAACCAATTAAAAGCTGTTAATTAATGCAGGATTTGTGGGGTCCCAGTGGAATGTGATAATTTTTTTTTATTACAAACAACATTATCAGACTTGCGAATATTATTATTTAAAGCAACATCAATGTCATATAATACATATTGTATCATTTAATTTAGTCCCATGAAATTTCCATACACTTTATCAAAAAACATGTAAATTGATGAATGTTAAAATTTGCTGGAAAAAAAAATTACTTGACCTGTATTAAAAGTGTAGACACCAAAAAATAGTTTCTTTTCCACTTTCTACTATAGTTAAACTTCTACTGCTTTATAATGTATATTTAAAACACGGAAGCGAATGAAACAAAACAATTTAAATATGTCATATTCCACTGCAACAACTTAATAGTGGCGGGAATAGAAATAAAGAGTTAATAAGGAATTCAGAGAATGTTTGAAATAATAGAAAATTATGCTGTGAAAACATAATAAAAAACACTTACCACAAGGTTTACACCCTATTGCATTACGATTGGACTGATCGCAACAGTTATAATATGGACGTCTTTTGCTCCACACACCTGGATGGTATTTGCTAAAGAATTGTGCCCCAGCATTCAATGCAACTAAATGAAAAAACAATATCTATCAATTTCTTAAGCTCAAATAATAATAAAAAAAACATTCACCAGCAAATGACTATAGTTTAGAACAGAAAAAAATTATAATGTGGTAGAGCGGCCTACTGAAAGTAGAGTTTAAAATAAAAATATTTAAATAAAAATCCACAAAAGAAAAAAAAAATTTGTTTTTTTTTTATAAATCTTAAACTTTTTTTTTAAATGCATTTTTTTTTAAATGGGGTCAAATAATAAAAGTTTTGGCAAAGGTTATGTTGGATTTTGACTTTTCACATAGTTGTAAAGACAACAAATCCATTCATGTTATGTCAACTGGAGTTTGAATCTCATTTATGTTTTAACTTTTTTATTTTTTTTTTTAAATGTAATATATTTTTGTTCATTACAAAGACATAAAAATCCTTTTTTTTTTATAACTAATACATTTTTCTCGTGAATAAATAGACCCAAACTATTCCAAATTTATTATTCAATGATCTAAAAATTTATTTTTTTTAAATAAGTACACAAATTTTGCAAAGGTTTTGCAGGGTACAACAAGTACTTAATAAATATAGATCAAATTACGATGCAATTTTTTTAGCAGATGCCAATACGTACATTATCTTTGAATTAGGAGTATTTACAATGCAATTTAATTTTGTTGATTTTTAAATCTTTTGGCATGATAGGAGAATTTTGTGGTGTGCCAAGCTTGGGTATTGGCCGTTCCTGCTCTGTACTATTCAGTAATTTTATTACAAAAATATTTCAATAAAATAGGGTATATTTTACTTTGCCAAGCTAAAAATCTTTTGAGTTTTGACTCTTCCCTCAAAGGGCTATCTATCTTTACAAGTATATCAGGAAATATATTTGTTTTGCTCAGTTTAAACATGTTAAGTCTTTAAATTATTCCTCCTGTTTTCTACGATGAAGTTTAAAATAGAGTAGTGTAAATAATAAACCTTTATTAAGAACAGGAGATATAAATAAGAGGTGAATTTGGTATAAAAAGGGTAAGTAAATATTAAGGGCAGGACAAGAAGAGAATATAACAGCACATGTTGGTTTTTTTGTTGATTGGCATACCCTCCAGCCATATTCAGTGCGATTGTGTTGAGCAGGGCTGGATTTACAGATTTCCATGGCCATGAGCTCCAACGAAATAAGGGGCCCAAATGTTGAAAAGTATACAAAAATAAAAAAAAACTTAGCAATATTTTTTATATTTCAAATTTTTGTTGGACAAGGGTCCCTAAAATTGTATATCAGGCTCTGGGGGTATTGAATATAATGGATACATATAAAGTGAAAGTGGAGTATAAAAAGTAACAATTTTGCAGTGAATTATGTTGAAAAATACTTTAAAAAATTGTTTTAACCTGTTCGAATGGCCTCAAGCCAAGCTTGCCTCTCACTATTACTGTTTGCAATAATGTACAGCGTGCAAAAGTCTTCTCTCTCTGAATAAACAATCTGATAAATATATATATTTAAGTTACTATATTATTTCATGTAGCATTTATTGAAGAATAAATAGATTAATGGCTCATTGTAAAGTAATAAGCAAACTTTTCTAAAGGGCCATAGGGGCAGATGAAGAGTAGAATTCATCTTTCTGTAAGCACAGTATATAAAGGGATTGTGCTGTTAGCCCAGCCACCTTGACTGCCCCAATTTAACCTGGATGGCCTTGAGAGACTTTATCAGAGCCTGGAAAAAAAATTCCCTTGGTTCTCACAGAGGATCTAACACGATCTCTCAGGTCAACAGTTGAGCGGTCTACACACTATGCCACCTGTCCCTCAATGGCTCCCTGAATTAACAGCAAATTTATTGAAAAATTTGAGAAAAAGAGCAATGTTTTTAATAAGCTTGCACATTTTCAACACAATTATCTATGCAGGGATGGAAAGCTAGCCTGACTAATTATCAGGCATAACCATTTCTTTCAGAATTCCTTTATATTTTTTCATTTGACACCTAAATTGGGAGAATAAAGGTTATAAGGGGAACCAGTTGTCATAAATTGTCAAGGGCCCTAGATTTTCTGGCTCTGGCCATGATCAAACTATAGCATATTCACTGAAAGTAGGATTAGCGAAATAGGGTACTTGTATATACTTCGGACATATTTGCCAGCCTAAAGAAATGTTTCTCATTTTAATAACATGTTTTATGTATACAAGGTGTGGCCATAAATAAGGTTGATGAGAGACACATTCTGGTTTTCAACTACCTATATACTAAAATGTACTATAAAGCCACACAATCGTCAATTTAACAAGAATTAGTGCTAAAAAAATATTTTAAAAGTAATGAATGGGAGATACACTAAACTCAAAGCGGAGTTGCATTGAGCCACATTTCACCACAGTTGAACTATACAAATACTACATGTTCAAAAAAATCTGTCATATTTATTCACATGACTAAATCTCATGTTTAAATTTTTTTTATTCAGATAAAGCACAGAAATAATCACCTTTCAGCACATATGTTCTTCGCAAATTAGTAAAAATTTTGATGCAAAAGTAACAAATAATTAAGAATGTCCCTTATATTTCAGATTTTATGCTAGTGTTACTTGCCTTAAAAGTGTATCTTTAGTATGTTTTTTTAATCCAACATTTTGAAAAACTAGTCAAAACATAATCACAGCGTAAATACTAGACAAAGTTTTATCCTAGTGGAAAGTAGTATAATTCCTCTAAATAGCTGTATAGAAAACTAGGGCTGCTAATTTATTGCCTACAATGTGTTAAAAAAAATAATGCAATAAAACTTTTTACGCAAAGGCTTTTACTTTGGAGTTTCAACAACAAAAAAAATAGTGAATAACCCACAAAACAAATTCTATTGCTACGTGTCATGTGTTTGGAACCTACACTTAAGTGAAAGACATGACATTTTTTGTGAATAAAACAAACTAGCATCACTTGAATTGATTGATACACGCCAATTAACTGGTCTAAATATCTAATACAATAGACATATATGCTTATGCTTAACGCATGTTAAAATTAAATACAACTCTTTCATAAATTAAATTGACCGATTTATTATGCCTATGTTTTGATAGAGTATAATGACAAACTTATTACGATACAAATAATAGACTAAATTAAATTTGCGATAAAACTTTTTGAATTATGCGTTAATTTCGATCAATTTTTAAAATTCCAGCAGCAGCTCTATAAAAAACCATTACCCAGTTTTTTAATCACCCTTTCAATTTCCAAAAGAACATCAAAGTACAATGGAAGTCTTAAACTCTGTCCTATGTCCTCTTCCAAGGTCAAAGAGAACAAATACTGTAAAAGAGTCCCTGCCCCATGACAGAGGGACACTCAACCCCTCCTCCGAAGAGTAACTTGAGGAGACAAACATTCAATGATTTAGGGCAGAAGACAATTGCACTAAAAAAGCATCTGCTAGTCCTAGTAATAGTATAAGTTGCCTACATTACAAGACAACGACGCTGATTTGCCTTAAACCTTGTTCACAAGTAAATCGATGGGAATCGTTTTTTTTTTAATGCAAGGTAGCACCAAGTAAGTCATCAAAATGGGTAACTGAGGTAATTAAAAAAATAACAATAAAGAAAGAATTGATAGAACCAATAAGGCAATAACCAATGCAAAGTATAAAAGAAACTTAAGTTTACCGGTTAACTCCACTTCAAAAAAAAAAAAAAAAATTAATTCCACTATTTTTTAAGGGTTTTTGCTAATCACCAGCTGTGAAAAAGTCTCCAGAGAGACCCAGGCATGAGGAACCTCTAAATAAGATGGTGAGCAAACTTTTTCTACAGAGTGCTACATTGAAAATTTGATTGTTATCGGCAGGTCGCATATATATTCTGTCTTGTTCAGTTACAATTTACAACTGATGAAAATATGAATTAAAGATTTTAACCATGTATTTGTCATTTTATGTCACATTCAGACTATATGGGCAGCATAATATACTCTGACAGGCCGCAGTTTGCCCACCCCTGCTCTACATTATACTAAATAATGAAATAAATGCATCAAAAAAAAAGTAAACCTGGAACACATTTTCTTTTTCTTCAAGCTTTTTGTCCTCCACCTCCATCACAACTGTCATTGACTTCAGAAGGACCTCTCCTTTCAGTCGACCAGGATTCTGACACATAATTTAAAAAATGATATGAAATATTTACATGTAGTATCCTAATGTAAGATATTCAGACTGGCATTTATTTAAAAATAAAGCTGCTTGAAAAAAAGCAAATAAACAAAAAATAAAGGAATTGATTGTATGAAATGTACCTGTAAGTCCCCTTCAAAATAAGCTAAACAAACATCTGTAAGCTTGAATAGTCTGTTTTTATAATTCTGTGCATGTAAAATTTTTCTTTTGATAACAGATTTTTTACACAGCACACCTTCCTTGATAACTGGCCCAAATCCATTGACATTACTGGTTTTACGGCTGTTACTCATCTCAGAACTGTATCTTCTTCTAACAGGCCTTAAAAATATTATAAAAGTTTTCACATGCAATCAGTTTGAGAGAAACCAGTTTATGAAAGTGCTCATAATAGAGTCAAATATATTACTGCTAAATGGCATCACATCAATCTAAACTAGTGCTATGGTAATTATTGATTATCAGTGTATGATGTTTGCTACCTAACCATAGCTTACCAAAATTAAGAAAGGCATTCTAACTTAAAATTAAAATTTTGTGGTTAAAGATAAACAGTTATGGGAAAAGTTGATGAAAAACTATAATATTCAGCACAATTTTATGTAATTAAAGGAATTTAACATTTTAAAAATTAACTACTTTATTAATATCATAGAAAAATATCACTGTGTTCACTACTTTTAAAACAATAAAGACGATAAACAGCTAGAATAAATACAAGGAATCATGAAATTTAATTAAGAGGAATGTAGTTTTATCAAATGGTCTAAAAATGTATTCCATTTTTTTTCTTTACCTCAAAATATTTCAAAACCAGTTATAACTATGTCAATGAATGTAACTGCCTTACCCAATTCAGTAAAGAAAAAGGTTATGGCTATGTACAAAGATTTGATCTCAGCTATTTGCACATTAGTATGTTACATATTCAATAAAATATACATACATATGTGGCAAAAAGACATTTAAAAAAAAACAGAAATAAGAATACCTAAATATGAAAAAAAAAAGCCACTGGTATTGAACCAAATCTGCTGCTAAACGGTTTATCTCAAGAAACAAGCATCAATGTGTTACTGAGTTACTTATAATAAAGTGACTTTTAAAGAATGAGTATTCCATTGTCACCCTTTCCAGAACTGCCCATGCCACATCTAATTAAGATTACTATGAATAACAAAGCTGGTAAGAAAGTGCGTACTTTAAGCTTACTTTAACGTAAGAGGATGCATTAAGTAAGCACTCAACATACATTAAAATGTTGGACCAGTCACATTTACGAACAGCATGCAAAGAAAGAGATTTGCCTCCCGTAATTTATAAAAGAATAATCACTAAAGTAAAGTGAACAATCTTATTATACCATTTTATTAATAAAAAAAATTACTGACAAAATAATAGTAAGCATTCTGTGACTTTTGATTTACCTCCCATGGTTTTTAAAAAATGTTAAGTAAAGTAAAGAGATAATTATACTAATCAAGGCAATCGGTAAAGAACTTAAGGAATGGTGAGGTCATGACAGACATACTATTTACATTTATTTATATAGATGTATGCACAATTTCAATTCTATTTCTCTATGTTACAAAAACGAAAGTTTGTAAATCTGCTAGGTAAAATGGGAAAAAAATATTTCAAATTGTTTACATTTTTAATCTATTTCTTTAATTAAGTTTCATAGAGGGCCAAAAAAAAACAAAGCAGCTGTCACAGTGGGTCACGAAGAGTAAAAGTTTAAGAACCACAGTCCTGGTGAATATAATAACTAATTGAATATAATCATAGCATGACATGTTAAATGTCTTAATTTTGTAAACATTTCCACATCAATATCATATATATATAAATAATATCGTGGGACGGATGGCCGAGTGGTGTAGATACTCGACTGTCGACCTGAGAGTCCTGGGTTCGATCCCTGGTGAGGCCCATGGAATTTTTCCAGGTAAAATTTGGTGCATAGTCGTCCCACAAGTCCACCCAGCTTTAAATGGGTACCTGACTTAAGTTGGGGAAGTAAAGGCGGCTGGGCGTTGTGCTAACCACACAATCCCTTTATATGCCGAGGTTATAGAAACAGATGAATTCTACACTTCATCTGCCCCGATGGCCCGTTAGGGCTAAGAAGGGAACTTTACTTTTTTTTACTTTATAAATAATATCAATGCCAAGTCGCTTAAAAGCAATATTGAATTTTATTACAGTAGTTAATAATGTATTGAAATCTAAGAATACCTCAACTACTAATCATCTAATGTCTACTAATGAATGATTAAGTGTTTTAAGGGTAAGACTAGCTTAGAGTAGGGTTTCACCTCGTCTAGGGTAGGGTAGTTAATTTTCTGAATCAAACTTATTTATTTAATAAAAAAAACAAGTCATATTGTAACATACAGATTAACAGAACACTGCAGGCCCGTAGCCAGAGGGGGGCGAGGGGGGGCTGAGCCCCCCCGTGCATGACCTGAGCCCCCCGTGCATGATTTGAGTTTTTTTTACAAAATTTTAATAATAACGGCTACAAGACATCAATCATTTTGTTTAATAAATCAATAATAATAAAAACTTAAAAGTTTATATTTTGGCAATCATTCAGGCTATTTATATATACTTACATATATAGCTTATCTAATTTTTGGGCATAAAAAATTGAATCTTATTGAAGTTTAATTATGGGTATTTTGGGCAGCATTGGCATTTGGTGCTTCAACAGCCGTGTGTGAGAGCAGTTTCTCAACCCTCACATGAATGATCACCCCATATCGCAGATCAATGTTACAAAAGCGTCTAAGCAATCTTTTCCTGCTTGCATTTGAAAAAAAGATTTAACAGTGCTAAACCCAGACCCGTAGCCAGGTCAAAGTAAGCAGGGAGGCACCAATACCCAGCAAGTGGGCACCTTTACTTTTTATTTATTTTTTCCTCTTTTTCTTCTTTTATAAGTGGGGGGGCACTCCACACCTAGCGGGGGGCACGGCCCCCCAATGCCCCCCTTGGCTACGGGGCTGGCTAAACCATGAAGTTTGCAAATTTGAAACGTATAATAATATAAGTTCGCAACCAGTGCCGACGAGTGGGGGGGGGGGCCAATGCCCAGGGGCCCTGCGAGTTTTAGGGACCCGGACTGAGCTGGCCAATCAACTTTTTAAAATATTAATATCAGCCCAGGGGCCCGAAATTTCTGTCGATGAGCCTGTTCGCAACCTTGTAATAGTTTTATATATTGATGTCTTCTGAGGACAACTAGCAACTTAAATAAGTTAATTAAATAACATTAGCTTCTGACTTCATTTTTATACATATGTATAATGAAATAATAAGTACAAACTCCGTGATTTCTGAGTGAAGTCATTTAATTTGCAAATTTACTTTTTAGCAGAATTAATTTTATTTTAAATTGAATAATTGCGACTGTTGTTGTTGATAGATCTGTTCTTTGTTTTCAATATTTTATAAGAAATATCACACAAATAGCTAAGCTTTATTCATGCATCTTTGTCGTTTTTCCCGGGTTGTACGTTAAACAAACAGTATAATAATATATATATCAGGTATCTATTATGTAACAATTGTGTAGCAGAACTATTGGTAAATATATTTATAACAGGAATCAAAAATTGCTCAGCCTCAATAAATTTTTATCATTAAAACTCTTTACTTTTTAAATTATTTTTAACAAAACTGCAACATGCCATGCGTTATTGAAACGTAGTTAAAATTATATATTTCTAATTTATAGCTAAACAATCGGTACTAAAATGCACCATTCCAGAAATGAAATTGCAAAAAATTTCTTGGGGAGGGGACTCACTGAGATTCCCTCCCCAAACCCCTCCTCTCCGTTCGCAAGCTTTCGGCGCTTCGCGCCTCCATTTTTGCCCCCCACCCCCCGTTATCGCAAGTTTAGGTAATACCCCCCGAGGGTCAATGTTTTGCCCCCCCCGTCAAAGTTGTGTAGATCCGCCCCGATCATTTCTTCGGCACCCCCCCATTCCCCGAAAAAAATTTCTTCGCCCCCCCCCCCCCGAAAATGTCTTCGGCCCCCCAATCCAATATTCCTGGCTACGGGCCTGGAACACTGTACACAGACATAGTACAACCACCACATCCTCAAAAATAAAAAAAAAATAACAAATTAGAAGATTAGAGATTAACACGAGTATGTTAAATTGGTAAAATCTTTTTGAAGGGGAAAAAATTATATAAAATGCGATTTGACCATTTGTTTAATATTGCTTATGAACTTTCTTAGAGTAATAGTAAGAAAATAAGAAATAAAAAACGGCAACATGTCCACGAACATTCAGTCTAAGTGGTCCACTGTCGACCACAGGGTAAAACGCCAAAGGCTGGTGTAAAACTATTTCTTAAAACTTACACAATGCCAATGAAGAAATCTTGATGTACTACATTAGAAAATTAATAATATCAACAACACGTATAAACACATATGTATTTAACAAAAACCTAATGTGGGAAAAAAAAATCTCTCGTAATACAATGAACCAGGAAGAAAAGTCCCTACGTTGTCCTGTTTTATGTGTGATTTTTGTAAAATATGAATCGGAAAAACTATAAATAACTGTATCGATTTTCCCGGAATATAGATATACTCGCGAAAGAAGAAAAAGTGGATGACTTACTTTCAGTCTCTAAAACAGTCATGAGACATGATAATGAATGGCCCATAAAGGCCATTCGTCGTACAAAGTTTACAAATATTTATTTGCCAGAATTTTCAACAAGGAATACACGTAATCAATATTAAATATGTGTAGGCTTACGAATCTTTTTGGACTAAAATAAATTTAATGAATAATTTTAATTATTAGGATATGATTTTAAAAAAAAATAATATTTATAAATTTTTCAAGCTCTGATAATGTACGTAGACTAATAAGTGAATGGCCCCTAAAAGAGAAATCAAAAAATGAGTGTGTGTATTGGGCATAGACATATGTAGAATAAGCGAATTAGCTTGTGGTGGCTAGCGGCTGAAATTATTGCTGGCGCTGCTACAGAACTTGTTTGTGTCTTTGATTTGAAATTGTGTTGTTGGTGGTTCTTGTAAAATTTAGGGAGTACAAGTAGCAAAACTGGTGCGCATGAAACTCTGCGTCTCACTTTCAAATAAGTCATAATAAAATCACTGGCGCTGTACCGGCCCATATTAAATGAATAGAATCAATAAATGAAGCTTGAACTGTAACAATTTAACTTAAAGTAAGCTATAGGCTATATAGTAAGCAGGGGCCAGGCAATAGCATGGGAGGGGGCCAGGTAATACATTTTACTAAGTCGAACAAATAAGCAAGGGGGGGGGCAGACAAAACGCAGTGTGGGCCTTCCCCCTTGACCCCCCCCCCTCCCGCACGCTACGGGCCTGTGTAAGCTGGTCTGCTAAGATGGACAGTCAAAAATCATATGGTTTCACTTTAAAAAACTCCAGTTGATCTTGGCATAATGTCGTCAAATTTGAGAGTTTGTGTCACAAACAATGAAGGAAACTCATGAGCATCTGTATCTGCTCTTTCTGAAGCTCTGTCCATCAGTTGTTTGGTTGATTGGGATTGGAGGAGGAAAGAATCTCTAAGGTAAAATGTTGAAATTTGAGCTGCGTACTTCGTCGCAACATTTTAGATCCTGACATTTTACAATTTGAGTGAAGTATTGGCTGGTGCAAACATAATTGTCAAACCATTCCTGATCATTCAACATCATTCCAATTCAGATTTCTCAGGGTTGATATTTTCTGCAACTGTTGGAAATTGGTCAACAATCACATACGACCATATTTCAGCTAAAGTTTCACCTGCAAACATGAAGTTTGTTCTTTCCTAATCCTCATTGATTGTTCTGCCCTGCGAATCAAGGTAACTGCCATAATGTTCATTTGGCAATATGACACCAGACAGTTCTCTGCTCAATGGAGCCATTCGAAACACTTATTCCTGGTGCATTGGTTTCAAGGAATAAGGCATCAAGATTATTTTTAACGAAGTGATGGATTGCAACTTCAATTACTTTTTGATAGCGAGGATTTTCATCTGACCCACCATCCACTGTAAAAACAACAATAGGTTTTATCACATTGTTTCTTATATCTTTTGTTATTTCATCGAATTCAATCAAATCCAATAGTCTTTCGAAGTCTAAGCCATGAGCAAAAGCAGTGGATGAAGAATGCCTCCCTGATCGTATTGCTATGTATGTTGGACCTGAATAGCTTACAACGTCCTGTTTTCCTAGTCCATCTTTTTCAATGCGAATTCCATCATAAACAGATGGAATAAGCTTGTGTTTAGCTGCAACAACCCAATCGTGGTCTAGTAAACTGACACGATATTCCGAATGTATTAGAAATTGTGCCTGTTTATTGGCTGCGGTCAATCCTATTGGGACTCGTACTTTATCATCCTGGCTAATGAAGCACACTTCGCTTCTGTAAATGTTACTTTGTCGTTTTTCATGTGCAGCCGACCCATGTAAAGCGATGTCGACATTTGCTTTGATAAACAATGGTTGATCAAAATACATTGAACAGATATGCATTTTGACATAAAACTAATTCAAGTGTTTCACAAAATTTTTAAAAATTATTTTTAAAACTATTGAGTTGTACTAAAATAAATAGAAAAAAAAAATAGATTAGAAATGAAATTAAAAATGTATAAAAAATGTAACGTCACACTTGGCCTGACCCCCTGACCCCCTGTCACAAACTGTCACACTTTCTTACACCCACCTCCCCCCCTCCCCCCCCCCCCTGGAGCGTGACGTACTTTATGGACGGCCCCCATAGAATATATATTTCCATTCCGTGGTTCATTCTAAGAGAAATTGATCAAAAAGGGAATTAACTGTCAACAAGATTCAACTAATTAAAAATTACATTGTTAGCTCCCTTATATCAATTCCGGCTATCTTTACTTTATACGTGCATTGACGACGCTGAGTTACCCACTTCATGACATGTTTAAAATTCTGGGCCGGGGCTTTACAGTACACTATCTGCGATAATACAAAACATGGACGCCGCGAGAAAATATGGATCCCCTGATAAATTCTGAAAAAAAAACAAAACAATAAATGTATAAAGTGAAGCCCCATACAAATATTTTGGTTGCCCCTGATATCAGTTCTTAGTAGTAGACCTAATTAGTACGTCATCACAACGTCATTAACATGGCGTTTCATTTTTACTTGGGGAGACGTTGTTATTGTTAGGCTGATAGCCTAGCGCAGGGGTCGGCAACCTGCGGTTCGCGGGCCGCATGCAGCTGTTTCGCTGTCAAGTTGCGGCTCTTTCGATGTCAAATTACGTCCTAATCAAATAACATAATATTGAAACAACCGTTTCCAGCGGCTCTTTAAAAAGTGAGAAAATTGTAAATTATAACTATTGGCTCTTCCGTCTCAAAAGGTTGCGACCCCTGGCCTAGCGGCTAGGGCCCCCACTACTAAACTAATACTGAATCTGATGCTAAGAGGGGGGGGGGCTGACACGTTCTGTCTTAAATACCTAGGAACTGCCATGCTTACAGGAACCTGGGACTCTAAGCCGTCATAAAACGTCTTTAAAAAAAAAAATACAATACGAGGAAGAATCACAGACTGTAATTCTAGGTCTGCATTAAGTCGTTTCTAGTTTTATTGTGTGGACTTACCATGCAGCAAATCATCGTTTAAGAAGTTTAAAGAATGCATACAGTTCTGACAAAAGAAAAATGAGTGGCTCTAGCCAGATCCAGTCTACGCTATTGATACTTTGAGTTTGAAAACTGTTTCATTGTGTAGTGTCACACTCTAGCTGGTAGACTATAGTGTCACACTCTAGCTGGTAGACTATAGTGTCACACTCTAGCTGGTAGACTTTAGTGTCACACTCTAGCTGGTAGACTATATATAGTGTCACACTCTAGCTGGTAGACTGTAGTGTCACACTCTAGCTGG
Organism: Bulinus truncatus; assembly: GCA_021962125.1. Taxonomy (NCBI): domain Eukaryota; kingdom Metazoa; phylum Mollusca; class Gastropoda; family Planorbidae; genus Bulinus; species Bulinus truncatus. Next base: position 160,033 of record JAGDYQ010000376.1, on the reverse strand, counting down.
TAGACTATAGTGTCACACTCTAGCTGGTAGACTTTAGTGTCACACTCTAGCTGGTAGACTATATATAGTGTCACACTCTAGCTGGTAGACTGTTGTGTCACACTCTAGCTGGTGGACTATGTGATGGCCGTTGTCTTGCAGTACTGAGTCCCGAACTGAATGCGTGAGGTCAAATATTTATTTGTATACAGCCACGTGACAGAAGAATGTAGAACTAACAACCAACAAAACACCCATTTTATTTAATATATATAAAAAGTAAAGTTCCCTTAGACCTAACTGGCCATCTTGTCTTATGAAGGGATTGTGTGGTTAGCACAACGCCCAGCCGCCTTTACTTCCCCAACAGCGCAATATGTATAGGAGGTGGGTGCGGTACAGCCCCATAGCGTGAAAATTCTACAGGAGGGGTCAGGCATTCTACAGCAGGGACCAGGCATTCTACAGCAGGGGCCAGGCAATAGCGGGGAGGGGGGCAGGTGATACATTTTACTAAGTAGAACAAATAAGCAGAGGGGGCCAGACAAAATGCAGGGGGTGCCCGGTCTCCCAGCCCCCTTCCCCTGCACGCTAAGGGCCTGGTGCGGTACATTCATTTAGGAGAAGCAAGTGGGGAGGGTTGATACTGCACGGAAGATGTCTTAAATACCAGTCCGTGACAGCACGCATATTTATTATATAAATATATTTTTATTTATTTAGATAATTAATGAATGGGTTGATGGATGGTAAATATCCTTAAATACATAATCGTCTAACCCAGTGGTCGGCAAACTTATTAGCCAAAGAGCCAAATAAGAACGTTACAAAAATTAAAGAAAAAATTGGGAGCCAAATCTGCTTGTTTAGTAAACTTTTATTACATTAAATTTTATTAAACTAAATAAGTATTACACTAAATAAAACTAATTGCCAGAGCCGCACTTAATGAGCCAAAGAGCCACATGCGGCTCCGGAGCCGCACTTTGCCAACCACTGGTCTAATCTTTGTGTCTCCGCGCAGGATTGATGCAAGGGAAATAGCCCATTTATTAGAAGTTCGTCATAGTTGAACACGGTTATAGCCCTTATTTAGTAATGCTTTTCAACTAGTATTATATAGATACATGTACCGAGATAGATTTGTAAATAAATGGCTAGATAGATAGATGGTTAAGTCAGCTATTAAATAATATATTATTTTGTGTTTTTTTTATTCCATACTATGTAAAATGAATCAATAACATTTAACTTTTTCAGTCTTTTTGTTTGCTAATGTTCTTCTTTACTCAAGATATTTGACTCTTTAATATTAATTTATTTTACTTATGTACTTAAATTTGTTAATTTTTTTTTTTTTTTTTTAATTTTGTGAAATGCCAGTTTGGTATCATTGATGATAGAATTTTTTTTGAAATTTCAAATGTTAAGTTTATTTCTAGTTAAATTAAAGCAAACAAGATGTGAATTCCATTTATAAACACTATTTATTGCTTATTAATATAGTTAATATACATATATATGTATAAATAGTAAATATGATTTATATATACATACGTAGCAGTATCTGTACAACACATAACAAGAATATTTACATAACATTTTTAAAATAATGCAACTCAATAAAAAAAAATATTACAATTAACATTTAGGGTGAAAGTTTGCACAGTTGTTACACAATGATGGAAATTGGGTTGGCAGAAATAGATTTCGCAATTGAAAAAAATTTTCTTTCATTTGGATTGATGCCAATGGGTAGGTACATCCAGGTAGGTACATCCACTCGCTTACATGAGGTAGACAACAAAAAAAATAGTTGCAGTGGGGCAGTAAAAGATTAACTTATTTAGTCTTTTACAAGTAAACATTTTAATTAATGTTAGAAGTGATCTTATTAAAAAACAAAAAAAAATATTGGGTATTACTGTTTTGTTAGCTTGAACATTTTTTTTAATTAAGTTAGCTGGATCCAGTAAATACATTATCAGGTTCAAACTCGATTGTTATATTTCTATAAAATTAAAGAACAATGTATATCACTTTTCCTATGTAATGACAAGGACATCATATATCAATAATAGGTATATTTAGTACCACATACAAATGATCATAATTTGAACAGTAAAAATGTTACAATAATCTTGACACCATATGTTCATACTGTAAATGCTAATGTTGTAAATAAACACTTTAAAAAATAGTGTCCCACTAAAAATGACCAACTGAACTAATTAAAAAAAATAAATGAATAAAGTACTTTTTGTGAGAGAAATCTCATTGTCAAGGAATAATGTTCTAGTGAAACTAATCTGTCACTAAATTTTTTTCTAGAGAAATTTAAAGTAAAAATATTATAACAATGAATATAAACATATTTGTCTATGAATAAAAAAAAACTTGCAAAATAATAATTATAAATAAATAACTGTTATAGTTACATAAAAATAGAATAAGCTAATGCATTGTCCAAATATGTTTATTTATACGTAAAAAAACAAACTGCATGTCTTTGTTAACAATGACAACTTGTTGTGTTGAAGCCTGAGTGATCAAGATATTGGTCAATATAAAAAAAACTGGAATATCATAAATATTTTTGAGAATGTGAAAGAGTCAGCAACCATATCTTTTTTTTTAAATTTCTATGTGAGAGTAGTTATTTATCATGTTTAATAGGTTTACATTTGATCTAATATTCTTTAAAAAAAAAAAAAATTCAGCAGATTTTCACGTTCTCACGAAGCCTACGAAATGTGTGTTTTGTGAAGAAGTTTATTGGAGCATTATCCTCTCCTGGTCCAAGTAAAAATCTAATCATCAAATTAATTCTGTTTTTAGTATCGCAAATGAACAGCATAAAAGTTAAGAGAATTACCCGAGAAGTTATACAGGAATGTTCTTTATCATTACAACTTGTGCTGCACTATCAGAATGCTATAACATGTGCTAACAATGAATATGAAATGGATTTAACCATCATGATTTTTAACCAAATTAAAATATTTAACAAAAAAAAATGCACCAGTAAAACACTACTAACAAACAGTGAGTGCATTGCAAAATAAAAATAAATAAAATACATTATAATACAATAACTTAATTTATTGAGATTAATTCATAGAGTATATAAATTAACTTTGTTAATTTATGCTTTATAGCAAAGAACATTACAAAAATATAAAAGTATTGGCAAGATCAAATCATTGTATAAATATACATTCATTATTAATGCACTTGTGCCAAATTTTACAATTAAGAAGTCCATGTCGAGACACATTTTTTCTCAAAATGGATGAGCTAAGTAATTGAAATCTAATGTATTTATGTAATGAGGATTTTTGATGCCATCAAACACATTTATATGAAGACGAGAAACAGTACATATGACATCTGAGATGAAAAAAAAGGGCAAACGTTCAAAGTTTTCTAAGTTAAACTTCACCTGAAAATAATTAGACACACACAAACAAAATGTTTTATATTTTTACACTGAAGCATTAAAAAACAATTAAATTAGGGGGAATTTCGCATAGAATTTTGAAAAGCTATTCAAACAAATGTTACAAAAGTGAAAGACAAGGTCACACAGTGTATAGAATTTACCATACAACAAACCAAATAATGTTATTGCATTGAACTACTCACAGTAAGCTGCTGTGACATGAATTGTGCATCTGCATTAAATTAGTACAGCACAAATGAACATAGTGCAAGTACAGTGAATTTTTTTCTTTAATGTGAACAATGTAAATACCATTTAATTGGAACAATTTTCAGATAACACATTATGAGAACTAAAACATATTTTACTTTATGCTTTATATAACAATCAGGCACATACACAAATATTTTAGAAAGTGATTATTATGGGTTTCCCCCCTCCCAGATATGATTAGTGAGAAGGCAATTTTATTTCTTAATTGTTTATCACCCAATTAGTTGTAAGAATTAAAATCATCAGGAAGAAATTCTCCATAAATTATTTATCCTACAAGTTCTCAACCTACAAAACATTTGTCAGTTAAATTTGATAACCACATGTTTGAAACACAATGGATTTAAACTAATGAAGACCTGGATGGGCTTACATATGATGTCCCCATCTCTTGGTCCTATATACATGATTGGGACAGTTTGTGCAATGTTCTCTCTTCACCATATCAGAGTAAACAGTAATTAGATCTTTAGAGGGCACGAATCCATAGCCTGTTTCAAGCTAATGGGACTATCAGTTTAAGCACCGCTGAATTATGTCGAAGAGCCCTTATTTTGGCAAGCTTAACTCTTAATAGTGGATTCTCTAGCTTTTGATTTTAAGCTCAGGGATCAGGAGCCAGCAGTTGAAGTTTTTTTTAAAAAAAAAAGACTCATACTTGTCTTTGACACATAAAAAGAAAACTATTAATCAATAGCCAAGAACACAAATTAAATTTGAATCTTTTTCTTTTTTTCATGGGTCTGAAATGTTTACAAGATTCTAAGGCATAAGTATTAAAGGCTTGCAGTAAAGTTTTGCTCAAAAATATTTGAAAGTAAATAAACCAGAGAGCATATTATCCAATGTTTATCACTATACAGAAGGAAACGGTAATCCAGGTTGGCTGCAGGATATATATCCTTCAAGTTTTGGAATGTTGAAACTTTTTTAGCTGCACAATTAAGTTAATGAAAGTTCAAAGGTCTTTATATTTAAAATCATTTGTTTTTATTCATTGGGGCTACTCTCATGCTGCCCCTGCCTATTCTCTTGAGAATGGATGGTGATTTTTTCACAGCTGTATTGGCTTCTTCCTCTACCGCCTCATCTCCAGCTTGTTCAGTGACAGTGGATAAAGACTGGTGATGGTCTGGCTTATTGAATGATGAATCCAGGACAGCAGGAGACTTTCGCCCTGATGTAAGATCCTGTGTTAAAGAAGAGGAAGTCTTGGGGACCCTTAGGCTAGCATGTCTAGTCAGAGTTGAAGCTTTGTTTGTCAGCGACTTTGTCCTAGGTGGAGGCACTGGTGTCTGCTCATCGGCCCTGGCCTTAGATGCTGCTGTTGGGGCCATGAATGACCTGCGACTTGAAGGTGCTTTTGCGCTTTGTGACATGGGCGTTGTGCTATGGGGCCTCTCAGGCAGGGGAGTTGTGCGGCCATTGCTTTCACTTGGGAGTGGTGTCATGCTGCGCCTCAGCTCCTGAGACAGTGCTGAGACACCCTTGCGTCCTTCAGATACTGGGGTGTTTAGTTTTGTGTTTGCACTGAGAGATTTGCGTGGAGTGGTCACTCTTAGAGATTGAGTTCTGTTAAATGGAGATGAGGACTGAGGTGAGAGGGTAGCACCAGCACTGACTTTGACAGTATTAGGTGATGCTGAGGTTCGACTTGATGTGGCGCCAGGTCGAGATGTTGGCGTAGATGACAAACGCGATGCTGCAGAAGCAGTGTGACATTGAGGTGCTGGAGTAGACGTCTTGGAGCGGGCTGCACTAGGATTAGATGATGTGCTTAGTCTTGATGAGATACTTGCATTAGAATCAGTTCTCTGTCTTCCCAAAGGTGAAGAAGCTGATGAATTGGAATCTGGTGTAAGCTTTAGGGATGACTTTGGACCTCTTACAGACATGCGTGCAACTGTTCCTCTCTGAAAAGAATTGGTTGAGACTTCCGCTCTCATTGAAGCTCTAACAGTTGTATCTCGTTTTAAAGTTGGAGTGACTGATCTTTCAATGACTGATGTTCTGGTAGGAGTGTCACGCTTAAATGAGGACTCTGGAGTGGTTGATGCAGGTCTTGTGGGAGTTCTGTTAATCGGCTTCATGTAGCTTGGCACAGGTTTAGTTTTCGCAGACTTGGCAGTGGTTTCTTTTGAAGATGTAACCTTTCCAGTGGAAGTTTTGTTATTTGGTATAATAGCCATGCTCTGTGTACTGGTATCATCACTCCAATAGTCCTCTTTACAAGTGTCCAGGCCACTGTCAGGAGAAAGAATGGAGGAAGATTCACTTATATCAGAAACAGTATCTTTACTAATATCACTGGAGTTGTTTGCCCTGATAGTCTGTTGAGTCCAGTGTTCAGTCCTGCATTGGCGGTCAGCTTCAGAAAGTCCAGAAATATGGGAACCATCCACTGTTAGATTCTTGTCACTTATCACATTTTGCCTGGGTGAGACAATGTCAGTTTTTCTCAAGCCCACTCCATTATACTCTGCCTCTAGTGTACTGCTCATTGATGTGCGCTGAGAAAGAGAGCCAGACTCAAAGCCTTCATCTTTACTGCTTGCATAGCTGCTTCGTGAGCCTGCTTCTGTGCTCACTTCACTGTCATTTACATTGTCGTATACACTTCTTCTCTGCTTCTCTCGTTTCAGCCTCCATTTTGCAATGGAAGCAGTGGTGGTGTCCTCGCTGTCATCTTCAAACTGTTTACTTCTATCAAGTAAACTGTAGGACCTTTTAAAGGGTTGAGAGGTAGGATCTACAGGAACCAGGTTTACTGGCCTTCGCTGATTATTATTATATTGGGGGCTAGCATTAGCAGGTGGTGAATTCTGGGAAATCTTTCTCTTCTGTTCCGGTGAAGAGTCATTGTTGGCTGGAATTGTTTCAGTGGATGTGTTAGCTGATTTTACAGACAGTCTGGATTTATTTTCTGAATCACTGTCATCGCCCGGTATGTAGAGACCGTTACGCCGACCATCAAGGGACAGCCGACTGCTGCTATTACGCAAAACAGCTTGCTTCTCTTGGTTAGTATCAGGGGCACTACCACTGTTACGCATTCTGTTGTTTAACAAGCCGTCATCGTCCACATGCTCCTCAAAAGATTTGGACCTGCTAATGTTACCCTTGCTGACAATCTCCTTCAGCGCTTGGTCGACACTGTCAGATTCCACATTACTACGAGCACGAAAACTGGAATCTGAACTGCCAGATGCACCAAAGCGTGCAGAACGAAATTTGTTTTTCCCAGCAAGTTTAGCGGCTTTGCTCAACTCCTTATTGCTACTGCTGTCATTCCTTGCTACCTCTTTTTTCTCCTCCTTCTTAGGAGAAATTCTTCGGGGAGAAGGAGGAGTTTTTGTAGCAGTTGCAGCAGCCAAAAATTTATTGTTGTTGTTTGCATCCTCAGATGCAGCATTTTGGGAATTTGCTTTGTTACTAGGATTTTGCCCAAGTTTCATGGCAGCTTTAACATCTTCCATTGAGAGCTGGGAGCGTTTCTTCCTCATTTCTCTCTTAACTTTCAACTCTTTTTCTACATTTGGGGTAACAGAGTTGGTGACATGATTAACTACAGCTACCGTTAGCTGTGGGGTCTGCAGAGTGCCAGCATTTTGTACATCAGCTGTCTTTTGAATGGGTCCAGCCACACCGATGCTGTCGAGCGGTCTGCCAGTGTCTTCAATTGATTTCAAAAGGTGGTCAATGTCAGTACCCATGTTGTTGCTCATCTTCTTCCTAACTGACACTGAGAATGGTTGCTGCCCCACATCAGAATCATCTAAGGAACGATTTGGCCTGATTACATCTTCAGCTGACGAGATTCTCTCAATGTTTTCTAAAACTTTATTCACTTCATTAGTATCTAGACTACTTCTGAACCTATTCGACATTTTGTCTCTAGTCCTCTGTATGGCTTTCACCTGTGATGCCGTTGTGAAGTCATCTAAAGTTGGATTCCTTTCTGTGATAGGCTCAAGGGGAGAATTTGTTTCTGCTATAGAAACTCCACTTCTCCAACGCGTAGAGCTTCTAGAAGTTGGTGTTGTACTTAGAGCAGAAGGGCTGTTTACTGTCTCAGACCCATCAGATTCATCAGTAGGTGTTGTGGGAGTACTTCTGCTATCTTTTCTACCCAGTTTTTGTTTTAACCTGTTAATTAACGCCTCTGATTCATCTTCACTGTGTATGTCTTTCTTAGTCCTGTCTAACCAGCTGCGAGTTCGACGCAACGTACTCGTCTTAGACTCTGGTTCATGATCTGATTTCAGTCTATCCAAAGAACTGGGCACTGAGCCCGCAGAGTCTCTGTTTTGCCTGACTGAAGCAGAATTATTTGTTGGTAAAGATGGCGAAGGTGCACGTTCCCGATCAGCTCCAAATACTTCCAAGCTATTTCTTTTCTGTTTACGCTCTAAACGGCGTCGACGCAGACTGGCATAGCGCTCAAAATTAGTTTCTGGCTTTTGATTATCTTCCATTGGAGAATTTTCTCCAGTTAAAGTTTGTGCTAAAGAATCTGGGGTTGGAGAGGGCCCATTCCCTGGGCTATCAAGTGAGCCATCACCGCGCTTTCTTCGTTGACTCACACGTCCATATCCACCACGTGAGAAAGCATCAATATTGCTGTCCAAATTATGCATATCACTTAATATATTCAGCAAGTCTGGTGAGTTGCCAAGGTTAACTTTAGTTACTTTAGTCACAGAGAAGTTTCCGTCACTGAGTTTGCTAGATGCAAATCCGCTGCGAACATCAGCTAGCAGGACATCTAAAATGGTCCCTTTCTTCTCTCCTGTTGCTGGAGTTCTTTCCATTGTTTGATTTGTTGGTTCTGATAAATCTCCTGATGGGAAAAAAATGAGAACATTAAAATTCCTATTCACTGAATTAAAATAAAATACTTGTAGTGGACTTTTAACTAAAAATATAAAGAACTGAGTTACTGTCATGCATTATTATATGAAATGAATTGTCTTTTAACTGCAGTTAAATTTAATCTAAAAAATTTTTTTTTAATTATCAAATGTGATTTGAAAATGCTAATGTCAAACCAAAAGTAAAAGTACTGTAATAACTTTTTAATTGAATAATTTAATAAGTATAACTTACTTGACCTCCTTTTTTCTCTGTTTTCCTCAACTTTGGCCTCCTTAATTAATCGTTGAATGTTCTCCTGAAATGTCAGAAAAGAGTACAAGGTTTTAAAAACATTTTTCAAGACTGAAATCTGCTTTAAAATGTATGTAATAAATAACTTGACATCTTACTTCATGGGCCTTTTTAAGTTTGTCACAAAATGTTTGAAGGATCCTAAAGAACTCTTCCAGTTTGAAAGTACTAATGTCCTCACAGAAGTAAGTTGCCATCTCAGCTCTTATCTCTTCAATTTCTTTTAAATCTTCTTGCAACTCAGCAACTTCAATATTTGCTTCCTGAATACAAAAATGAAGAAAATTTTACTGACCAATTATATTACCATACCACATAAGATGTTTAAGAGAATTAATACATGTACTAACATCTACTATTGTCTCAAATTTTGTAAAATTGTGTAAGAAGAATGCATTATAAATATTCTCCCATTTTTCTGATAAATATACTCAATAATACATGGTATCAAATGAAAACTAATTTATTTTTCTCTTTAAAGAAATCTATTTTAATTAGATTTGTGAATAATAGAACTAGTTGTAATTGTTTTAATTACTTCCCTTTGTCCTGAAAGCTATGAACACCTAATTTTCTTTATGACAATTAATGTTCCATAATAATTAATAGTAAAACTATTCAATCCCTTATACTAGACGCAAATCAGATACTGAAGTCACACATTCAAGGTAATTTTTGGACATAATGACTCACTTTGAGGAAGATGCTCATCTGCTGCTGGAAGTCTTTCCCGGCCAGACATATTTGGTCAGTTATGGCCCTGACCTTGTTGGTGATGCTGTTGATATCGGTGGCTAGTGTTTCAACAGAAACTCTACAAGAAAAATATAAATCAGATGAGCTTTAACATAAAATCACAAAATGGTTAGATTACATGACTTAATAGCTTGAAAACATTCTCAAATTAAAACATTGAGGGCATGAAGAAAATAATAACCTTTTTACATTGTAATATCTAAGATTACTAGCGGCTAGCCTACTGCATTTAAAAATTGGTGGACAAAATGATTTTTCTATAAATAAAAATAACTTACTGTGAAGCATCTTTCAAAAATTTCATTTCCTCTGGGAATTTCAGAAGCCTTGCATTTTTTTCAGCGGCTTCCTGAAATTTTCAGTTAAAAAATTATACTTATGGAAATAAATCTGCGGTAAACACATGAAGAAAAAAAAACAACAACACATGAGTGATGTTTAGTTATACTACAAAACTTATAAAGATGACTAAAAAAAAAATAACTGTAGATTTTACCTGAGCTACATAGTGCATGAGATTCACTCCAGGTTTGTTGGCTCTTAATTCTGTTAGTTTTAAGAGTGATGAGAGTTTGAAGCCTGCCGCATTTCCAGCATAGTTTCCCTAATAAAGACATGAAAGGTTGGCTTTGATCAGTCACTACTTTTTGACAAAAATTTTCTGCTCTCAATAGTCAACGAGGACGACACTAATGTCCTAACTAAAATATTTGTTGAGACATAGTTATGTGCAGTGAAATATAATTCCTCTGTTACAGTCGAGGTAAAAATAACAAAAAAATTCAATAATGACTTTGAGACCTTTTAGGTTAAATTAATTTTAAAGATGACTTACAGAGTTGAGATAGTTGCCAGATACGAGAATCAAGAATATAAGCTCCTTAAGTGATTTACTCTCTTGAATATCTGTTGATAAAATATCAGTTTAAAATAATTTAATTACATCAATTCTAATTAAGTTTAAAAAAATCCTGATGAATATTATTGTGATGAAAAAAAACAAACTTCCATGCTTGAGGTGCTTTCCCCTTTTGCAGGCCCGTAGCGTGTGTGTGTGTGGGGGGGGGCCGGGCCCACCCTTCATTTTGTCTGCTCCCCCCCCCCCCCGCTTATTTGTTCTACTTAGTAAAATGTATTACCTGGCCCCCCTGCTATTGCCTGGCCCCTGCTGTATAATGCCTGGCCCCTCCTATAGAATTTTCATGCTACGGGGCTGCCCTTTTGTCATAGCCATGATATAGGGTTTTATTTTAACAGATTTTAACTTGTGAATGAAATGTTGTAGTGGGCAATCATCTTACAAAATGTTCACTATTATACCTCTGGCGGCTTGAATCACAGCTTCTATGGAAGGCCTTATCCACTCCATATTTGTGTTGAACTCCTCCATAATGAGCAATCCTTCAATTCTCATTCTATAACTGAAATGTACATAAAATGCAAAACATTTTCATCACCGTGCGATAATAGTAAGGTGTTGTTTTAGGACAGATACAATTTAATTTTGAATAGTTCTTTAAGTTTAGATTTCAGGAAATTTAAGATAAAATAAAGATATTTTTAATTTCATTTTATAAATGTATTAAATAAATGACCAATTAAATTCACAAATAAAACTTTAGAATTACCAATAATTAGCTAAAAATGTTAGACGATGCAGTATAACTATTACTTACTTTGGTAAACCCATTAGAATGATAAAAAATTTCTCTGCATTTCCAAGTCTTTCCCTGTCACCATCAAATGCATTAAAAGCATCAATCTTTTGTAAGAAAAAAAAATTTCGTGAGTCTTCACAGTTTTAATAAGTAAAATTGTTTACATTGTTTTCATTTTAAATTTGCCAAATACAGACATTCTGGATTAAACCACCACTGTCAATTAAAATCAATTAAAATCAGTATTTTAATTTGTAAACGAAAGAAATATTTTTACAACTGATGATTAAGCTTTAAAAATGGAAGTGTAGTGTTTTACCTCTTCTTGGGAAGGTAGTAATTTCAAGAGACTACGAAGTTTTTCAGCACCAAACACTTCTCTTCGGCCATGCCTCACATGCTGTACAATCTCTTCGTGAGATATACGAAACTGTTTGAGAAATATGTTCACATTTAAACTTCTCTTTCCATCTAAAATATTGATCTGCAGAGAGAAAAAAAAAATATTTTAAATAACAGAAAAATAACAGCTAAGTACCAGAGGAAAATATGTAGGTACCAAAAATAAAAAGAATGCATTTGGCTCCTTTATAAAAGAACTGAAGTCACTTCGGTCTGTTGACTTAGTCAAAGAAATGATAGCATCTCAAAGGAATGATTTCATCTAAAAAAAATTATATAATTCATCAAAGCCACTAATAAAATTTCTTTTAATTTTTCTGACAGTGGAGAGCTATAACATTTTTGGACAAATGATTCAGTTAATAAATAACAGCATTAAAAAATGTGTTACACAAAAAAATAAGACCTAATAAAACGTGTGTGTTTTGGCTAAAAATTATGATTACATATATTACAATCAAACATAACTGCCAAACTGGCTTTACAAACAATGTATTGTGAATATAATGGTTTTTACTGAACATAGCATTGAGAAATACCACAATCCTCCAATTAGTCAATATCGTGCTTAATGTGCTAACCAGGCCCGTAGCCAGGTCAAAGTAAGCAGGGGGGCACCAATACCATGCAAGGGAGCACCTTTACTTTTTCTTTATTTTTTCCTCTTTTTCTTCTTTTTTAAGCGGGGGGGGGGCACTCCACACCTAGCGGGGGGGGCACGGCCCCCCAGTGCCCCCTCTTGGCTACGGGGCTGGTGCAAACACCACAACCATCTTTTGGTCTAGAGAGGTGGGAGAGAGAGAGGGCACAACGAAATAGATTGTCGATCTCTGACACAGAGCTTATTTAAACAGACAAGTCCAAAATATGCTGCATTGCTTTGGATGGTAATGTAGCAAGGTAAGTAAAGTTACGTTTACGAGCAGTTTCGCATAACTACGAACAGTTTCGCTTAACTACGCCGTCATAGCTAGTTTGTTATTTTGAGTTCATTTAAATGTCAAGTCCGTCCCCCCTCCCTCCAATTAGTGGCTTAGGTGAAAGGGTTTGGGTGACTGCACAACTTACTGTCGTAAGAAAACAGTATTTTTTTTACACAACAATAGCCGGGTGAAAATAATGAATCGATTTAGGTCAAATTGAAAGAAGTGGCTTCATTGGGGCAGAGCCGTTCAATTGGGCAGGCAAACTAGGCCTTGCCCCCATCCTACTGGAATGAAGGGGCCCTTCAAGTATCCGTTATATACCTTTTCCTAAGGGCGCCCAAATATCTCTAGAAGTCTAGGCAAAAGAGTGGCGCAGCATGGAATCATCATATCCACGCCTGTATAGCCTAAGATAAAACGGGTTTAATTCTAAGTTTTCTGTAAATAAATGTAAATAAATGAATTAAAAGCTTATTTTCTTTTTTATCGTAACCCGTACTGACATGCTACGTTCCTTAAAATGGGACTTGATACGAACGACTTGGCATAGTCATCCAATTTGTCAACCGCTAATGAAAAATCAAGAAAAAATTTAAGCCGATTTGTATAAATACAATCGTCATAAAAAAGGAAAGGGGCGAGGCAAATTAATAATAAAAAAAAACATGAATCTTATTCACACAGACCTTCTTAGCAATTACTTAATTCTCTTCTAGTAGAGATTGCAATTAAAAAAAAAAGCAGCCAATCAAACAAAGTTAAACAATCTAAGAAGGGGACGAGAGTAAATTCAAACTATTTAACGGAAGAAAGTCATTTCGAGCACGCTTCCGGTAGTATTTGCTGAGATCAAAGCAAGATGACGTCATTGGTGGTTTAACGAGCCGGCGCTATGCACCTACCTATATTTGTACATATCTATCTATGCACGCACGTACCTATATCTATTCACCCCTGCTACCTACCCTCCAGTGATTATGGTTTGATTTAAGAAAGTATCACGGAACTTTTTTTTTTTAATGTTACACCCCAGTATAGAAAGCACCTCGTGGGGCTGTTTAGACCAGCGGTCGGCAACCTTTCGGACCTCGCAGACCATTTAATTCCTGAGCTTAATTCCCGCACACCTCTAAATTTGTCATTTTTATTCCCGTGTAGGACCATACTTAAATTTCTTCGATGGTCGACGGCTGGTTTATATTCACTAAGGTCCAACTATCATAAAGTTAATAACGGTCAAACCAATTCATCAGAGCGCACTGATCGCCCCTTGAACCCTACTACCCTAGGTTCGAGCACAGGGAAGGTCTGATAAAAGTGTATCCTAAGGGAGGGGGGTGGGGGGGCAGGTATTAGGGTGGTGCCCGTGTGGTGATTCACAAAGACACATATTTCAATTGGGGCCCGCACATATTTCTACCCCCCCGGGGGCCCTCAAAATGTTTCAAGCCCTTAAAACCGCAAAAAATTTTACGCCTGGACTCCGCTTCGGTATGTGGGTGGACCCTGATGATATCACCTGTCTATTCAATAACTCAGACATCAGTCATCCTCCACAAGTCTATTCATGTCTGTCTGTCTTTTGATGTATAAATGCACCCACACGCCATTTCATGTCTGTCTGTTTTTTTTAAAATGTGTTTGTGTACGTATGATTGAGCAATCACACTAAATCATTTTTGTATGTAAAAAAAAAATGTCTAATCGAAACTTTACTATTAATAAAGCTAAAAAAAAATTAATTAAAAAAAAGGATGAAGTAAAAATGTAACGAAACAAAATCCACTCATGATGAAAGTGTGCACAATTCTTATCTCCTGACATGATTAAAAACAAATTAACTTCATTGGTGGACCTACGTTTGTTGAATATGACGATGTTTAAACCCTTTTTAATAAGTGACGTTTGTATAGTAATATTTCTTGCTATGGTAAAATAGGACTGCATGGAAAGACGTACATTAATACACCGGTGGACAGTGAAACGCTGTTAATGTATCACAATGTCGCATAGTCTAATACCGAAAGACGGTGGTTCTCAAAGATCCACTGGTTGGTCGAGAGATAATATTTTGAAGTGGGCCGCCGAAATTCTAAAAAAATAAATAAACATTTAAACGAGAATTGATTTACATATAATTAAATTTTTAACTTTTTTTTTATTACACATATTTTTTCCCCCTATAAAGTTCGGTAGCGAAAACCGAGCAATTTTGTTGGTGGGTCGGAAATCGCAAAGGTTTGGGAACCACTACCGTAAGACCTCCATTCATTATATTTTGTTCACCGTGAATTAAAAGAATAATTTAATAATAATAAAAAATAGATAGCCAATACATTTTGTTGAGATTTTCGCATTCAATAATTTACAGTGGAAATGAATGAACACAGTGCAATTCCAAATACAACAGCAACTTGCCAACTTAAAGACAGTAAATAGCATGCAAACATGTGGAATAGTCTGTGTATATGTGTGTGTGTGTGTGTCAGATGCCATCCTTAACAACAAATACCCCCCCCCCCCTTTTTTTTTATATTTTCCTAACGACATGTCCCCGGCTTTCGTTACCTAAACACGTTTTTTTTCTAGCTTGTTCCCTCTCCCCCCAGGTGTAACAGAACACCACCATGTCTTGCATGCAATGTGTAGCTTTAAAAAATAAAAAGACGTAGAAATATTGTAAAGGCTTAGCTAAGAACAGAAATAAATGTCGTGGGTTTTTTTGTGTGTGTGTTAAAATATATATTTTTTTGTTATTGCCCTTTGCTACTGCTTAACTCCCCATGTCTTCATGACGGACTGTGCACATTTTTATTTTTTTTACGCAGGAGAGCGGGTTTCGAAAAAAAAAATAAAAAAATAAGATGTTAGTGTAAAGTCCTTGCTTGCTGCTTTTTTTAAAAATAGTTTTTAAATAGTTTTACAATGAGTTTGCACAATGACTGATATATTTTAACAATTTAAAAAAAAAGGGGGAACGTCTTTCACAAGTCTTTCATTGGTAACTTAGGTTCGCCCCCCCCCTCCCTCCAAATTCTCTCCGTTCTTACTCATTATAATTCTTTGTAATACAACACATGAACTTACAGTTGTACAGTTGACGTTGTAATACAACACACGAACTTACAGTTGTACAGTTGACGTTGTAATACAACACACGAACTTACAGTTGTACAGTTGACGTTGTAATACAACACACGAACTTACAGTTGTACAGTTGACGTTGTAATACAACACACGAACTTACAGTTGTACAGTTGACGTTGTAATACAACACATGAACTTACAGTTGTACAGTTGACGTTGTAATACAACACATGAACTTACAGTTGTACAGTTGACGTTGTAATACAACACATGAACTTACAGTTGTACAGTTGACGTTGTAATACAACACACGAACTTACAGTTGTACAGTTGACGTTGTAATACAACACACGAACTTACAGTTGTACAGTTGACGTTGTAATACAACACATGAACTTACAGTTGTACAGTTGACGTTGTAATAAAACACATGAACTTACAGTTGTACAGTTGACGTTGTAATACAATACAACACATGAACTTACAGTTGTACAGTTGACGTCGTAATACAATACAACACACGAACTTACAGTTGTACAGTTGACGTTGTAATACAACACACGAACTTACAGTTGTACAGTTGACGTTGTAATACAACACACGAACTTACAGTTGTACAGTTGACGTTGTAATACAACACACGAACTTACAGTTGTACAGTTGACGTTGTAATACAACACACGAACTTACAGTTGTACAGTTGACGTAAAAGACCGTGTCACTCATTTTAAACAAAAAATTAAATTCAGTATTTTCGGTTTCGTACCTCAGGTTACGTTTAATCAGAATATTAGACGAGTTAATTGCAATACGGTCGCTGAGAATAGAATATTATCTCTATCAGACGAGAAAGGGGAGGGGGTGGCATTGTACGTAAAAAAAAAAAATGTAAATGTGGGTCACAGAAGGTACAGCAGGACGTGGTCTGGAGAGGGTGGGGGGGGGGGAGATTGGGTGGAGGAGAGGGAGGAGGATTGTGAATAATTTGAAGGAGGCAATAAACCAGGTCAGTGAGAAGTGTCCCGAGTCACGTGTGTGACTTACAAGAGCATGTAACGGTATGACGGTTATACATTGAGATGAGGTCAATGAAATTCAAAACTTTTTACGTGGGTCTCTAGAAGGTAGGTGTGATAAGTCATTCAGTGTAGCCATTACTTTTACTGTTAGTTTATCAGTATGTTCTTATATATATATATATATATATATATATATATATATATATATAGAGAGAGAGAGAGAGAGAGAGAGAGAGAGAGAGAGAGAGAGAGTTAAACAAGCGATTTTCTTTATATCATCCTTTTTCTAACATTTATCGAATTCGGGGGGGGGGAGCGGGGAGGGGGAGAGCTCATTTTGTTGCAGTGCAAAATAACTATTGTCACCACACCATGACCGACCTCTCCACACTTCCTGGCTGCCAACCGTGTTAACGAACGAATGCCATTATAGACAAACTGTATACATGTTAATGAATGCCATGTTATGAGTGACAGCGATAGTTTATTTAGTGCAGGGCAAGAGTTGAAACTAAGAAGATTGATGAGTTTCGTATATGTCTTTAACTGTTGTTGCTGTTGTTGTTTTCAAATGAACTCTGTAAATCTAACAACATGTCTTTTGAATACAAGTCACAATGTTGCTCGCCAAACAACAACTGAACGAAGTACATGTATTGAAATGCATGAACGAAAAATCCACAGCCTAAGGGCCATAACTGGGTAAAGACCATGAACAATTTCTGTGTAGCTCACTTATCAAGTTTATGGAAATGTTTTACTTTTAACTTTAATATTATAGAATTAAATTTAACTATTTTGATAAAGTTATTTTGATAATCATATGAAATCCATAAAAGAAATGTCCATAAAAGGTAAGACCACCGCAAAACATTATCATTTTGTACAAGCTCCAATGGATGGGTGCAATCGCAATGGATGGGTGCAGTCGCAATGGATGGGTGCAATCGCAATGGATGGTTGCAGTCGCAATGGATGGGTGCAGTCGCAATGGATGGGTGCAATCGCAATGGATGGGTGCAGTCGCAATGGATGGGTGCAGTCGCAATGGATGGGTGCAATCGCAATGGATGGGTGCAATCGCAATGGATGGGTGCAATTG
The DNA here is from genome assembly GCA_021962125.1 of Bulinus truncatus. Lineage (NCBI taxonomy): Eukaryota > Metazoa > Mollusca > Gastropoda > Planorbidae > Bulinus > Bulinus truncatus. Next base: position 142,223 of record JAGDYQ010000376.1, on the reverse strand, counting down.
CAACGGATGGGTGCAGTCGCAATGGATGGGTGCAATCGCAATGGATGGGTGCAATCGCAATGGATGGGTGCAATTGCAACGGATGGGTGCAATCGCAATGGATGGGTGCAATCGCAATGGATGGGTGCAGTCGCAATGGATGGGTGCAGTCGCAATGGATGGGTGCAATCGCAATGGATGGGTGCAATCGCAATGGATGGGTGCAATTGCAACGGATGGGTGCAATCGCAATGTTCATAAATAAACTAGCTGTCGACAAAGTATGAATAATAAATCGAAATAGTAAACACAACATGAAAATAATCACGTCTAAGTCGGGGAATCTCCAACTTTAGATGTGCGACCCCTAGACACATCCTTTCGAAAAAATAATCACGTCTAAGTCGGGGAATCTCCTACTTTACATGTGCGACCCCTAGACACATCCTTTCGAAAAAATAATCACGTCTAAGTCGGGGAATCTCCTACTTTACATGTGCGACCCCTAGACACATCCTTTCGAAAAAATAATCACGTCTAAGTCGGGGAATCTCCTACTTTACATGTGCGACCCCTAGACACATCCTTTCGAAAAAATAATCACGTCTAAGTCAGGGAATCTCCTACTTTACATGTGCGACCCCTAGACACATCCTTTCGAAAAAATAATCACGTCTAAGTCGGGGAATCTCCTACTTTACATGTGCGACCCCTAGACACATCCTTTCGAAACAAAAAGTTTTAAAAAACCAAACCGGTAAAAAAAAACAAAAAACAAAAGAAGAACAACTATTTCCTTTACCTGATGGTCGGCTTCATTTTCTGGAACCGGATCAACCATAGCGGTCGACTCCATGTTTGCCATCTCACAAGCCAAAATAAAACGACAAGATGGCGAGAGTCCCTAAAACTACCACGAGCCTAGCGTTCGTCCCATCACAGAGAATTAAAATTAAAAAAAAAAAAACAACATAAAGCGAATCCCGGACCATGCGAGACACGGGGGGAGAGAGAGAGAGAGAGAGAGAGAGAGAGAGAGAGAGAGAGAGAGACAAGAGAAGAAAAGATCCAGCAGGCTGATCCATTTAATAGCAATCTTATTCTACTACACACAAACACAAATAAAGTTTTTACACAAACGCTGGCTGTGTGTTGAGGGAGGGAGGAGAGGAGAGGTGGTGATATGTCGGGGAAGATGGGGGTAGGGGAGGGAGTATGCTGAGAGGGGAAGGTGGGTAGGTCCTAAGGAAGATGAAACAGCAAAATTATGAAATCTGATAACTGAATACTCCCCCCCCCCCACTCCCCGCTCTTCAAAAATCCCTCATCCGTGACTTCAACATCCCCTACCCCCCCCACCCCCTTTTCCAATTCCATTTTTTTATTTATTAGACAAGATAGACATCTGCACCACCCTTCCCACCCTAATTTTTTCTCTCTCTTAAGCTCCGCCCACACATAGCCCTTTCATTAAGTGCAGCTATGTTTGTGCATACAGACATTCACTTTATCCCCCCCCCCCCCCCCATCAAACTGTCCTCGTCCCCCCTTCTCTATCCACCCCTGTTACTCCCCCCCCCCTCCTCCACTACTTCAAGATACAACAACAGAAAACAAATCTCGGTTATGTCTTAACGAAGAAGAAAAACGGGGGTGGTGGTGGTGGTGATGGTGGGTGAGGAGGATACAGAGATCTGATACAATACAAGACAAGTTATAATAGTCACAGCCACTGTCATGACCCGAGAAGATTCTTCTTCTACACACACACACACACATATATATATATACAGCAGACAAATAGATTTATTACGCATGCATGCATACATACCTGTATGTTCACAGACATCTTAGTGTGCGCCTCAGACACACACGCACACATTCACATACACACACACACACACACAGACACACTTGTGTGCAAAGTAAAAATAACCCGATTAACAGCTGACACACACACGTACACATACCCACATATGCACACGACACAAATTGAATAAGAGCAGGGCCATTTTAACATATTGGGGCAGGGGGGTGACTTAGGCAGAATTTCAGGAAATGTTTAAGAAAAAAGGTGGGAAAGGGGGAAAGATGGCATATGATCAAACACCATTCGGAGGCTTCTTAGCATTAGATTTAATACATAAAAAAAGTTTCCTTGAGCCCCAAAGACTTGGGGACTCTCACCAGGACCTGAAAAATCCCAAGGTTCTGAGATTTGAACCCGGGACCCACCTGTCGTCAGTCGAGCGCTCTACACCGCACGACCATCCGTCCCCTCCCTAGATAAAAAAGGAGGCCCCTTGTACATTTTGGGAAAAAAAAGAATGGTTCTGTGTAAGAGTAGAAATATGTTTGTGAAATATGAGAGCCATAATAAGATGCACAGTATAATTTTTACTAATAAAAAAAACCCATCAGTACATTGTTACCCAAATAACCCCTTCCCCCAATGTATGACAATAAGACGTGGTTTGGTCTTACGACGTTATATACTATATCGAGGACATCGCTGGATGTAAGAATCAAAGCCACAATAGTACGTACTTATGTTAGGATCTTGAGCTATCATATCCCTCGTGCCTATAGCACCATCTAGTATTAATACATAACATTCAAATGAACCTTACAAGAAATGTAATTCTCTTAATGAGAATTCACGGGACTTTCTGATCGTATGGTACACGGAGAGCACACGGTTTCCTCTCTCTCGAAAGAAGGTTATGTATTGATCAAGGGAAATGATACAGAAAAATGTGAAAAAAACAGCAGATAATCTTTGATGGATTTGGTTCTATACATTGTTTTAATCCCAATGCTTTTTTTCCCCATACATAAAATGACTGGGCATAAATTGATTTGAATTTGTTTTTTTTTTACAAGGGGAGAAACTTTGATTCTGAACAGACCGTTCTCAAATATTTTATGGATTATCTTTTCATTAGCTCCTGATTTCTGTAACAGTTCACTCTGATTATCTTTTTATGAAAGTTTAATTAAAGACAAGGTTTTTATTTTTAAATGTTTACATATTTTATCAAACAACACATAAATTATAACTTTAAATAATCAGGTAATCAAACTATTGAATAGATGGAATTATCAATTAAACAATTAATACAATATAAACTCTTGCAATTGAAAAGCGAAACAAAAAAACATGTTCAATGTCATTGCTTGCAATGATTGGTGCCCCAATAGCCCAGTGAAAACTGGAAACTTGATTACAAAACAAATAATAATAATAATTTAGTACTACATACCTCCATGTTTTCTTTCTTTTTCTTGCTGTCCGGTTGTCCATCCCCTGACTGACCGGCTCTCTTTGAGCTGACCTCAGTACTAACTCCGAACAGCTCGTCCATTTTCTCATAGTCCATTTTGAAAGATTTCTGAAGGCTGCCCACCTCGGTCCAGAGATTGGGTTTGCCTATCACACTGTTGACTGAAATTTTCTGCCAGTTCAACGCACGCATTTTGTGCTTCGGTTTTGGGATGTTTGTTTGGGGGAGAACAGGCTCCGAGTGATGGGCCCCCGTCATGCCGAACGGCGGCGGAGGCGGTGGTGGCGGGCCCCCGCCGAATCCGGGTGTAGGCGGGGGCGGTGGTGGGGCGCCAGGCATCATTCCGAGTGGAGGAAGTGGCGGCGGAGGTGGAGGAGGAGGGGGTGGTGGTAGTTCTGATGTTGTTGTTGTTGTCGCTGCTGCTGGGGTTCCGTTCACTGCTGGGGTTGAGCCCGAGGCTGCGATGATGATGCCGCAGTCCGCTGAGGCGTGAGGCTCATTCTCTTCACCCGAAAGTGTGCAGGAGGAAGTGTGGCGTGACCTGGACGGGGCGGCGCTTCTCTCCCTGCCCTCGAGACGACGAGAGACGGACGTCACGAGCTTCACGGCGTCCTCCTTGGTTTCAACCACTGTGGCCTTAGCGACCAGCTGCTCAACTGTTGACCAGACGGTTTCCCCGAGAGATTCATCATTAGTGTCTATCTTAAGTAAATGTTGCAAGACTGTCAGAAACGGTAACTCTAACTGGTGTTCTACAACCTGAAAAGAATATATAAAAAAAGGAATGAATTAATGAATAACAAGCAAAGTTCCCTTAACTCTAAAGGACACATCGGGCCAGATGAAATGTAGAATTCATCTGTTTCTATTACCTCGGGATATGAATGGATTGTGTGGTTATTAGCACAACGCCCAGCCGCCTTTACTTCCCCAACTTAAGTCAGGCACCCATTAGAAGCTGGGTGGGCTTGTGGGACGACTTTGCACCAAATTTCACCTGGAAAAATATCCATGTGATCGATCGAGGATCTAACCCAGGACTCTCAGGTTGGCAGTCGAGTATCTACACCACTCGGCCATCCGTTCCACGATACATAATGAATGTTGAACTAAATACATTAAGTTACATGAAAACACATCAAGTACTATTGTAATTAAGTATATTATTTTGCAGCTACTATTCATCAAATACAGTCAAAAGGTTTTAAATACAAAGTAACAGATATTTTATTTTCTTACTTTATTTATATATTTACCTATAACGAAATTTATATATTTACCTATAACAAAAGATTTTAATTAATAATACATTTATAAAAACATGTTGAGTGGCAAAATGCACAAGAAAACAACTTAGTCCACTCATGTGTTTCATTGATGTCTTATGAGGACAGAATATATATATGTTTAACTTTACCAGGAAAGCTTAAAATTGTACACACTATGATAGCTTGTGTTTGTACACATCCTACAAAATTAACGCATGATTTTTCATTCACGATGCTTCCTGGAATTGGACATAATTTACGACAATCTGTTTACCTATGTAACCAAGGCGACAGGCAAATACATATACAAAAAGAAACACAGCACAAATAACTGTGCGGGCATGAACTGATAGATTACAAACCACCAGACGATATCTTTTTTTTTTTTCGAGCGCCGTTCTAGAAGGGACTCGCAATAAGACATGAGGGAAACACGATTCAACCTGTTCTAAATGTATTGATATGTTAGTCAATTAACGGGAAATGGCGCTTTCTGAAGAAGTCAATCATTCAAAGTAGCATAGAGTGTGAATCTTTTGTGTGAGAGATCTCTTAACACTGACTGGTATATATATTGAACTTTGAGCGAAAAATCGAAATTGTCACTGATATCTATATGTATATTCATCGTAATATTGATTAATATATATTTATTCATCGTAATATTGCTTAATGCATATTTATTGATCAGTTACTTGACAGTATCTAAACCTTTATTGAAAAGAAAAAGTCTGCAGTCGTAAATTCATATAAATGACCCACACATATTGGCTCTTTTGAAATGTGATTGAGATGAAAAAAAGTAAAGTTCCCTTAGCTCTAAAGGGCCATCGGGGCAGATGAAGTATAGAATTCATCTGTTTCTATAACCTCGGCATATGAAGGGATTGTGTGGTTAGCACAACGCCCAGCCGCCTTTACTTCCCCAACTTAAAGTCAGGTACCTATTTAAAGATGGGTGGACTTGTGGGACGACTTTGAAACACAATTCACCTCGAAATATTCCCCGAGGATCGAACCTAGGACTCTCAGGTTGACAGTCGAGTATCTACACCACTCGGCCATCCGCCCCATGAAAGAAAGAAATCGGTAAAAGATTTGATAGGGTCTGTTTGTCATCATTTGTCACCCACACAGTGTAATGATACAGTGTAAGAGTAATGATACAGTGAAAGTGTAATGATACAGTGTAAGGATAAGATTCAACTGAAACACACGAAGCCCTGACCTTTATATTTATTGGCTCCTCTATAATTCATTTTTTTATACCTTTTTTTCTTTTATCAGATAACGAATTTGTTTCACTATTCCGTATGTTTAAAATGACAAGATAATTTTTCTAAATACACGCGTATCGATGATTTTTTTTTTGTTACTGTTTGTATTTAAAACTGCTTCTCTGACCAAGAACACAGAGCAACATATTAATGAAATAGTAAAATTTAACATATGTCATAACATTTTTAGTACTTTTAAAGCAAATTAATAATTTTTTGATAGAGCTTTTTTCCAATCGAAAACCTGAGGTTTTTACTATGAGCAATATGAGAACTGTCAATGGAAACGAGACATTTAGCATTGCAAATGGCGGAATTAGTATCCGTATTGGATCACTGTGTAAATTGAGATCGTTCATTATAGTCAATTAATATTCAGTGAGTCATAACATCATTTATACACTTCCCATTAATTTAATTACACTCGGGTTTCTAAATTATTCCTCAATTAATCATATTGTACCATTGGGTATATAGACATCCAAAGATGTATATAACCCATGGCTAATTTTCTTATCGAAGTGGATACGGATACAGCCAACGCGCATGAGCTCGAGCGCTTAGACGGACTATTTTTTTGTGTGCGCATTAGGGATATGGATAGGAGCAATATCTATTGCTGGACCACGAAATCCAGCAATCACCCATGAAAAATAGTCCGTCTAAGCGCTGGGGGGGGGGTGCATGCGCGTTGGCTGTATCCGTAGCCACTGCGTTTTCTTATTGGCCATCCTATTATTACGATTTAATAAAAAAATAATTCTTGAAGAGGCCCCTGGGGGGTGGGGGTCCTAGGCCGCCGCCCTACTTTACCTTGTCCATAAGGACGTCTCTCTAAGTGTCAAGTTTCTTTTTTTTTATGGGGCCCCCGTTAAATTCACATCTGGATAAAATATAGCATTTATAAACGCACGCTATAGAATTATTATAAATCACAACGTTTAAACGATTCTGAAGATTCTATATTTATATCTGTACCGACTGGCTGTGTGCCGTGTGGGTGTAACACTGTCTGTACGTAACATCCTGCCTTTAAATCAATGTGACAAGCAGAGAGAGAGAGAGAGAGAGAGAGAGAGAGAGAGAGAGAGAGAGAGAGACACACACACACACTCACACTCACACGCTTTTTTTTCTCTACAACTTACAATGTTCTACCCTCTTGTGTTCACACCCCGGACTTCTAGACCACGAAACGACATTAAATTAAGTTGTGCCCATGACAATCCCCATCCCCCCCCCTACACCCCAACCCCCTCCCGATCCGATCACCACAGAGCCAACTCATCATTGCTACAAAACAATTTATTTTCTTGTCTCCGGATGGACAGTTACAGGATAGGCGAAGTGAAAACATGGGAGGTGGTGCACCACTGAAACTTAAAACAAAAAAAAAAACAATAACAACAGCGAAAACACAAAAAGGCGAACAGATATTCACCTGAGATTAACGTCTGTTTACATTACAATATTTTATTGTATATAGAAACTTTGTCGGGGTAACGCTGTTTTTTTTTTATTGTCAGGTAATTATTGATAGGTCAGTGATTCCAATCGAGTATTTTTTTTTTAAATTGCTGTTTCATAGTTGGCATCAATGGTAAGGTAAACATCAAAATATGCAAGGAGTGCAACAAGTAAAAAAATAGGCCTGAATAGCAACAACAAAGTTCATTCATTGAGTCATGCTCATAACACTTAGATACGAGTTAAGTTATAACATCGTTATACTCTCATGTATGTGTGAACTGTGAAGTGTAAGCTGTAGGCCATTGTAAGCTAGACATGTTAACAAGTATGTGTAAGTTGAAACTGATGCAAATATATTTTTGTTTGTAATTTAGAAAAATACATGTAATAAGCAAGTATCATTCAAGCAAATACCTGTAAAAAGCATGTATCATTCAAGCAAATACCTGTAATGAGCATGTATCATTCAAGCAAATACATGTAATAAGCAAGTATCATTCAAGAAAATGTATATAGATGAAACTCAGTGGCTTAGCGAGCTTAACTCGCGCCCGGGGCATAATACCTTTTTAGAGGCCCCCCCATTCAAAAACCATATAATATTATATGTAAAATATACCATTTGGCGCCCCTTTGTGAGTAGTGACCGGGGCATGATGACCACCCCCCTTGCTCTCCCCTCACCACGCCACCAATGAAACTTAAAAGATTAGTTAATTGTGACTTGGAGTTAACGGAATATAATGTCCAGGATTCTATTTCCGATATCAAATTTAGATTTTTAAAAATCGTACAGGATCTCAAAAAAGAACAGGGATGGGGCAACATATTTGAAAAAAAAAAAAGCTCAACACGCGATCTATTTATTCATCACCACCGTAATGCCTTCAATACCGTGGCACACTAGCTGATCCTGTTCACTTTAATACATTCTGGTGTAGCGTTTTTAACTTTTTTTTTCATCAAATCACTATCATTTAATTATAAAATAGACATTTAGAACAAGATACATTTTGTTTTTATTTAACCACACGCAGAGGTTCAATCTTATTGGATGATGCTCACATATTACATAACGTTTAATGGTGATGTGGATGTGTCCAGTTTATGTTATATATGGGGAGGGAACAATTATGGCAGCCCCGTACAATGTTCCCTCTAAGGTGTGGTATGAAGTGAGCGATTTAAGCGATGTCGTCCGTCGGAGTGAGCGATCGTACGTGTACTATGAGCGACGCTCTGAATTCGTGTGAGCGATCTCTCTCGTGCTCGGCTTAGAGGGAACATTGGCCCCGTAGCTTGAAAATTTTACAGCAGGGGCCAGGCCAATAGCAGGGGGGAGGGAACATTGGCCCCGTAGCTTGAAAATTTTATAGCAGGGGGGGGGCAGGCCAATATCAGGGGGCGCCCAGACAAAATGTTACTAAGTAGAGCAACAAAGCAGAGGGGGGGGGGCAGAAAAACGCATGGGGAGCCCGGCCACCTATGCCCCCCCCCCGCACGCTACGGGCCTGATTTATGGTAATCTTCGCTTTACATAATATGTGAGTGGCCCTTTATTAAATAAAAACAAAACTCGACTTTGAATAAAGTGTGTACTTATTTTCAGATGCAATATAGAAAAAAAAAAGCGGTGTTGATATTGTGCTGCACACCAGTGCGATTGCAACCGATACAGATTTGAGACAACTTATTTGTATCTTTTTATCTCCAGTAAGTAATTTGTTTGTTAATTAATTCAGTATGTGGTTCTGTCTAAATTTAACATTGATAGCCCCAGGACTGGGATTTGCCCCGAGTGAGTAACTGCCCGAACAATGATCATTTCTTTTTCTTTTTTTTTTTAGATTTTAGATCATGACCCCCACAAGATGGAAGATGATAGAGTGAAAGGGTGTGGGAGAAGTTGAGAGAAAGAGATAGAGAGAGAGAGTGAGAGAGAAAGAGAGAGAGAGTGAGAGAGAAAGAGAAAGAGAGAGACAGAGAGAGAGAGAGGGAGAGAGAGAGAAAGAGAGAGGGAGAGAGAGAGAAAGAGAGAGAAAGAGAGAAAGAGAGAGAGAGAGAGAGAGAGAGAGCGCATACCACCAAGTTCAGATAAATTGAAAGATCGGGGCACACACACACACACACACAAATATTTACAACCAATGGAGCGTGTCCAAACTTTTTTTTTGTTCTTTTTGTCTCTGTTACAAAACTATGAATAAATAAATGTCAGCCAGAGAGAAGATGGGCCTGTGATACTCTATCTAATTTCATGTTTGCATTACAAATTGTCTTATATTTACTTTCTAGCAATTAATCATGAGATGCACAAACATTTGCAGTGGGGCAGCAAGAAAATCCTCCAGTGGTGAGACGAGTCGATTTTAAGATTATCAGAAGAGATCTAATACTACCCACATATATATATATATCTATGGGATATTCGAGCCCTTTAAGTGTGGGTGCACTAGAGTCCAGTGGTCCCCCAACCCCCGGGCCGCGGATCGGTATCGGTCCGTGGATCGAATGTTACTGGGCCGCCCAAGAAATATTAAATTATTTCCTTTCTATTTACTGCGGTGTATTTTTCTAGATATGATATTGTGCGACTTTCCATGGACCAGAAGTAATCAACGTCCCCATCCCCTTTCCAGTGGGCCGCAGTGATATTATCAAACGCTGACCGGTCCGTGGCGATAAAAAGGTTGGGGACCGCAGCACTAGACTTCTGGGATAAAAAATACGTGTGAAATGTATGGGAAGACGTCACGAAGGAGTGCACAAGTACAGTGTTTCCAAATGTCTTTTACGAAAAAGCTCAGAAAACCCTCCAAAAATAGTAAAAGTGAAAAGAAATGTTAAAATCTACAGATAATTTTTAATTTAATATGCCATTTATTTATTTTGATTGTATTTACGTTACGTAAAACGATAAAGCCTCCCCCCAAAAATAAAACCGCCAGCCCTCAGCAGGTACCCGCCAAACACCGCCCAAACAGGAGGGTAAACCCGCCACATTCTGGCAACAATGACAGCTAATTCAATATGGGCCCTATACGGATGAGATGAGATCTCTTAGATCCTGTAAATCTCTCATGGGACGGGGTTTTATTTTATCCCACACATACCCAATAGTGCAATGACCAAGAGGCACCATGTCACCATGCGTATTAATGTCAATATGTGTGTATGTTAATATGTTTGTTTATGTAACTAAGTGTGTAGGTTAATTTGTGTGTTAATATCACTATCTGTTTATGTTAATGTGTGTGTTTATGTCACTATGTGTGTTAATGTCACTATGTGTGTTAATGTCACTATGTGTGTATGTTAACATGTGTGTTAATGTCACTATGTGTGTATGTTAATAATATGTGTGTTTATGTCAATATGTGTCAATGTCACTATGTGTGTATGTTAACATGTGTGTTAATGTCACTATGTGTGTATGTTAACGTGTGTTAATGTCACTATGTGTGTATGTTAATAATACGTGTGTTTATGTCAATATGTGTCAATGTCACTATGTGTATATGTTAACATGTGTGTTAATGTCACTATGTGTGTATGTTAATAATATGTGTGTTAATGTCAATATGTGTCAATGTCACTATGTGTGTATGTTAACATGTGTGTTAATGTCACTATGTGTGTATGTTAATAATATGTGTGTTAATGTCAATATGTGTCAATGTCACTATGTGTGTATGTTAACATGTGTGTATGTCAATATGCTCGGTGTAGAGACATTTAAACAGTAGCATTGTGTCCCTGGTCAAACCCGTGTGTGCTGCCGCCCAGCCCCGTAGTCAAGGGGGGGGGGCGGGGCTATGTGTGGAGTGCTGGGGACTTTCACTGTGACCTGAAATATCTACTGGTCCTCACCGGAGATCGACCCAGGGACTCTCAGGTCGACAGTCGAGCGCTTTACCGCACGACCATCCGTCCCCCAAAAATTCACCGTCGTGCAGCCCTGCAAAAAAAAAAATAACACTTGCGCAAGAGGTGGGCAAAACTTCTCGAACCCACTGGGGCTCTTATGTATTACAGAAGGGCCTGATGGAGCGTTTATACGTAAATGATATTAATTACGTTTTTAATGTCATTGATTTGAACGAACGGAGAAGAGAAGAGGGTGGGCCGAAATAAAACAGGCTAACGGGCCACAGGTAGCTCACGGGCTGTAGTTTACCCATGTTAGGCCTAGATTGTCCTGTTAGAATAAGATCTTGTAGAGATTAAGTTACTGGTAGGGAAACATCTGTTAGTTGTTGGTGTAGGGCTTGACGGTTACATACTTTGCCTGTCCAGTAAAAAAATGGCTGCTGTGTAGGAGCGGCAGCAGGCCCGTAGCCAGGTCAAAGTAAGCAAGGGGGGGCACCAATACCCAGCAAGGGGGGCACCTTCTCATTTTAGTTACTTTTTCTTTATTTTTTCCTCTTTTTCTTCTTTGTTAAGCGGGGGGGGCACTCCACACATAGCCCCGCCCCCCCCTTGACTACGGGGCTGGGCGGCAGCACACACGGGTTTGACCAGGGACACAATGCTACTGTTTAAATGTCTCTACACCGAGCATATTGACATACACACATGTTAACATACACACATAGTGACATTGACACATATTGACATTAACACACATATTATTAACATACACACATAGTGACATTAACACACATGTTAACATACACACATAGTGACATTAACACACATGTTAACATATACACATAGTGACATTAACACACATGTTAACATACACACATAGTGACATTGACACATATTGACATAAACACACATATTATTAACATACACACATAGTGACATTAACACACATGTTAACATACACACATAGTGACATTAACACACATAGTGACATTAACACACATAGTGACATAAACACACACATTAACATAAACAGATAGTGATATTAACACACAAATTAACCTACACACTTAGTTACATAAACAAACATATTAACATACACACATATTGACATTAATACGCATGGTGACATTTTAACAAACATATTAACATACACACATAGTGACATAAACACACATATTATTAACATACTCACATAGTGACATTAACACACATATTGTCATACAAAGAAGGGTGTAAATATTCTCAATGATAGACGACATATTTATATTTTTCAAATTCTCTGTAAGTGTACAACGGTTTTAAAAACTATTCGCCAGTCTAATCCTTCCTCAACACCTCAGAATCACCACCAAAGTCTTACCGCTTTATGGCCTTTATAAAAAATGTTCTTTAAATAGAACACGTTCTTGTGCCACCACACTATGTATCTTATTTGTGGAAGCCCCGGTCACACGTACACAGTAGGTGGGTAGGGATAGGGCGCCGGGGGGAGGGGGGTCCGGACCATCTATTCAGTCAAAAAGATCTACAGTAAAGACAACGTCGCCATGAAAAGATCTGCACTGTTCCGATGATTGTACAGAATGAACAGACACACTGGTTCAAGAGGGGGAGGTGGGGGAGAGAGATAATACACATTAGCGGAATGGGACAGGGTTGAGAATACTACCACATATACCGGTATTCCTAAAAAAAAACGAATTAACATGTTATTGTTAAACGTTATTTTATATATATATATATAGATCTTTGTCCCGTGTCAACCGGTTACCTACTACTGGTAAAGGAACTTTGGAAATTGTCGCAATAAAAATATGAATGAAAAATAAAATTTGAAAGAAAGAAATATTCGCTCGAATACCTGTCTGCATTTTATCTTTTTGTTATTTTTTTATTTTTTTATTATTGTAATAGATTTTATACCAGTGGTTCTAAATATGCTGTAGAGGGGATAATTGTTATAAGGATTAATGCAATAAGAAGTAGGATTTTTGTCCTTAAACAGTGGTTTTATATAATACGCAGCCCCTTAGCATGAAAATTCTACAGCAGGGGCCAGGCATTCTATAGCAGGGGACAGGCCATAGAAGGGGGGGCAGGAAATAGATGTTACTAAGTAGAGCAAACAAGCAGAGGGGGCCAGACAAAACGCAGGGGTCCGCTGCCCCCCCCCCCGCACGCTACGGGCCTGATATTACGTTATTATAATCAATATTGCTGTTTTTTAATCTTCTATTAAGAGCTTTTTTTAAAAAAAAAATAATAGTAATAATAATAAAACATTGCGGTAAATATTGTGACGATAATTAAAAAGATGATCCATTGCTACATACGCGTTATAGGACCAGTGGTGGCCAACCTTTTTGGGGCCGCGTGGCCAAAATTCAACCAAAAAAAAAAACAAACCAAACCCACCTATTTTATAGCAAAGTGCCAAGGTTACAATTAAAATTAAAGAACGCGATATTTCAGTCACGTGACGACTGATGAGGCTCTGCAGTGCCGACTGTGGCACGCGGGCCATAGGTTCGCTACCACTGGTAAAGAAGAACAAAAAAAAGATGAACCACCGCTACATTCACTTTATAAAAGAACAAAAAATGATATCCTCGTTCTGAGCCGTACTTTATGGATTGGCAAAGGGCGGCTGTCTATAGAGTACTCTAGAGCTCACACTGCTGGGGGTGGGGTGGGGGGGCAGTCGGGACTTTAGTTTTGCCAGCTCCACGAAGGGCAAACTGAGCACTTGTCAGTGGCCGTGGTTTTTAAAGATTATTAGGGACCCAATAATTACTAGTAGTGGCCTTGACAGTGGGTTTTTTTTTTTGCTTAGGGGCCCAAAATTGCAAGCTTGCTTAACGCCCCTTTCCGCCCCTGTTTGTGAAATTTACTCCTATAACTGCGTGGACACGTTTTTTTTTTTTGTTTAAATTAATGAATCCAAAAATTAATTTGGGTCTAATTTTTTTTTTTTTCAAATTTCAAAGAATGAATAACTTCATTAAAAAACAAAACAAAAACAACTTCTAAAAATGTTAACCTAACAGTGAATACGACACTGCCTAAAGACAACCCTTTGTAGCTCCACGTCGTTGTTGTAATTCTTTGTAGCTCCACGTCATTGTGTGTATTACGAGTATTTCGTATTGCGAATAACCTTAATCAGATACTATCACTACCATACTATGCAGTATTCTACCAAGTCGCGGTACACTATCCAATTATTTTCAACGATATTATGGGCCGCTATTTCACCAAAATATTTCTTATCACGGGTTAATTTACACTCTACACTGGCTGATGCACAACTCTACAACCCGCCACCAACATCCTCGTGCCATTAGAAACCGCCAAACTTTACAAGCAACAATGAAAAAAGCCGTCACCCGAGCCGTGATAAAGATCATAAAGTATATAGAAGGGCCGTGTCGTAGAGACGCGCGGGTACGGGCTGACAAGGTGGGTGCACACGTCAATGATCTACGCTGCGGTGTCAGTTTACCTGTCTGTGGACGGCGTGAAACAGGTCTAGGGGGTTCCCAAGATCGATGCCCTTCGTGCCCGGCAGCTCGTCCTCGTCTGATTTGAGATTGTCGTCGAACACTTGCAGCTGCAGGTCAACTTGTTCATCTTCGATCTCTCTGTAAATATAAATGAAAACACCAGCATACGTTTAGAATGTAGACGGTAGAAAACGTTTAGAATGCAGATGGTAGCATACGTTTAGAATGTAGGTGGTAGCATACGTTTAGAATGTAGATGGTAGCAAACGTTTAGAATGTAGATGGTAGCAAACGTTTAGAATGTAGATGGTAGCATACGTTTAGAATGTAGATGGTGGCATACGTTTAGAATGTAGATGGCGGCATACGTTTAGAATGTAGGTGGTAGCATACGTTTAGAATGTATATGGTAGCATATTTTTAGAATGTAGATGGTAGCATACGTTTAGAATATATATGGTAGCATACGTTTAGAATGTAGATGTTAGCATACGTTTAGAATGGAGAAAATATGTCATCAACATAAATTTATGTTTATATAAATAGTAGCAAAGAAATAAATAGAAAAACTTACAAAAAGAACTATCATATTCACTAGCAGGAACTAAGTAACAATTTTACCTCATTAAAAAATAGGTAAAAAAACCCAAATTAGATTGCATTATGATACAATTAATTCTTTAAGTAGAAGGTGATGAATAGTTAATTATTGTTTCTTGTGTTATACCATTATGCGTTTATGTATTTTCCTGCATTTAAATAATACAACTTTCTTCAGGTGTTCGGGCTAGCGAGAAGGCCCACCTGTACATTCGATAGGGCCCGGTAAATGATGATGCTCGGGGCACACCAGGCTCAAACAGGCTCATATATGTTCAATTATTAGTGAAAATCAAAAGACATTTATGTAATAAAAAAAATAAACCAAATGGAATTCTACAGTAATTAAATATATATATATATATATATATATATATATATATATATATATATATATATATATATATATATATATATTTATTTATTTATTTAAAGGTCGTCTTCACCCGCTGCGCTGTCGTCGGCACGTCCCATCCCCCCCCCCCAAACAACCTCTATCACAAAAAATGTTTAAATACGTGGGTGATGACGTAAGCGACCTCACATTCAATGCCTTAGTGTTACATAAATGTCTGGTCTACACGACAGTTTTAAGAACACACACAGAGAGACAGACATAAGGAAAGGTCACTACACTTGTATATGACTCATGATGAAGAAGTAGACTCTTGGCAAATAGCCACGACGTTATAAAGAAGACATCGCTAAACACGGAAGTCGACCAAGAAGAAGAAATAATAAAGGTGGCTTTAATTACACAATCTTTTTTTTTTTTACGTTGAAATGGTGGAGAGGGACGAAAGGGAGGTAACTGCCAGGCTGTTTTTTTTTTTCCTTAAGTGTGTGTGCAGCAGGACTTGCCGTTCTTGGATCCCATTTAAACCTGAATGATTGCATGGGATGATATAATTGTGTATTCAGTGACGCTACAAGTATCTGGTTTATCTCTCCCCCTCCCACTATTCACAAACACACACACACACCCACACGAGCTCCCACCTACTCACACAACCACACAAGGCGTGAACTTCCACCATGACTTGGAAAAAATAAATTCCTTGGTTCTCAACGAAGATCGAACCCATGACTATCATGTCGACAGTCCCGCGATTTACACCCTTCGGTCATCCGTCCCTTCGATGAAGTCGCACCGAACCGCTCAAATGGATAGGCAAACTGTCTAGGGCCCCTGCTGCTAAAAAGGGGGGGGGGTGTTGCTGTCTAGCCCCCTCCGCCCCCCTCCCCCATCTACTACTGAAAGGGGGTGTGGCTGTGAGTGGAGAACAAAAGCCCCAAAAATATTTTTTCTTGCTATTTTTTGAAAAATAATCTTTTTTTTTTCAACTCAATATAAAAAAAAGACAAACAGCCAAAATTGATCTTATATTTCGATCTTTTGAAATAATAATTATTTACGTATTATGTAAACTAAAGCCTAAAGGTCAGTCTTGATCTTGAGCTGAGCGAAATGTTTGTCAATATGAAAGATCATGTCTGTCTACAGAACGAGTGTGTTAATAGGCAATATTGTTTGAATAATCTGGCAATATACATTCCCCATAAATATATGGTCAATCTTGACCTTGGGCTATTACTATTTATTTTGTTTGTTTTACCTCGTAAGATAAGCCACCTGTTGATGTAAACCTGACAAAAGAATGGCTTTTGACCACTGTGTCTACAAGAGCTAAAATAATAAACTACATCTTTGTAAAAAAAAATCCACGTGAAAGTTTAACAGAAAAAAATGTGTGTGTATTATTAGACACAAAAAAGAAACATTTTTATATGGAAGTTAAATATCAGATTTTATATTTAAAAAGAGGACTGTGTCCGTTGGAGGGAGGGGGGGGGTTTCAATCACTTCTCTCGCATCATATCGCACCATGTACTTGACACCATGCAATCACCACACACACACACTACCATGGGAGTTTAGTTTGTGCATGGGGGGGGTAGTATACCGGGGGGGAGGGGGGGAAGTAGTCCATGACTTTTTTTTATTCCCAGTAATCTAAAAAAAACAAACTAAAGTTACTTTTGTATCGGGCCTCCAAATGTAAATTTGTATATGTTAACCCCCTCCCCTCCCCACAACCCCCTCCCTCCGCAATCGAAAGAACAGGGTCGTCACCAGATACATGCGGCCAGAATCGTTCTAACGTCTTGGGCTTGGGAGACCAAGGCACATGTGTACTTGGCGGTGATAGGCAAAAAAAACCACTGTCAAGGTTCCTGCTTGCAGACATGTGCCTTTAAATAATATTGTTTGATTATTGGGAGCTCCTCCGACCAGGCCCGTAGTGTGCGGGGGGGGGGGGGGCCGTGCCCCCTGCGTTTTGTCTGGCCCCCTCTGCTTATTTGCTCTACTTAAAAAGTAAAGTTCCCTTCTTAGCCCTAACGGGCCTTCGGGGCAGATGAAGTGTAGAATTCATCTGTTTCTATAACCTCGGCATATGAAGGGATTGTGTGGTTAGCACAACGCCCAGCCGCCTTTACTTCCCCAACTTAAGTCAGGTAACCATTTAAAGCTGGGTGGACTTGTGGGACGACTTTGCACCAAATTTCACCTGGAAAAATTCCATGGGTCTCACCGAGGATCGAACCGAGGACTCTCAGGTCGACAGTCGAGTATCTACACCACTCGGCCATCCGTCCCACAATTTGCTCTACTTAGTAACATTTATTTATGCCTTCCCCCTACTGCTATTGGCCTGGCCGCTGCTGTATAATTTTCACGCTACGGAGCTGCCTCCGACCCCAACTGTTAAGTCATTTCAGATTAAAGCAAAATACCGATAGCCAGCGGGGGGCCCTGGGCACCTGCCTAGTTGGCCTATCTATAAGAAATGTCCCGGCAGGCCTTTATCCTACACTTAAACTTAAACAACATCCCATGGAGATGTTTGCCTTATCCACGAGATAGGCTCTGATTGTCAGGACGTAGACAAATAGATATCTCTCTATAAACAGAACTGACAGCCAAGGTAGATTAGGGCTTTGTGCATAGTTGGAGAGGGTCGTTGATGGGGGGGGGGGAAGGGGTGAACTGTAGCGTCAAGACCGTCGACATACATAACCTTCACTATACACTGTACCAAGACCACGTAGATAGCCAGGCATAGATGTACTGACATAGGCGCAGATGAGTTTTAGAAGAGTAATCAGGAGCTTAGACACACGTTAGCGGTTAACTAACTGTCTATACATAACATTGGTTTACTGACTAGGCATGTTTACACATTAGTGAGATTGTGAAACTGACCCCCTTCCCTATCCCCCCCTCCCTTACCCCGTCACGAACTTTAAGATTATGAACTACTTCTTCCGAAATACGGAAACATAAGAACGAGGAATAAGTTATAGTATGATTGATACACGTGACCACAGATTAACACGAACATTATGGTCTATGTGTAGTTTAATGCATATTTTATAAGTGCATTGTAAAGAGAAAAAAAAGGCAACATAGCATCGAACGTCAAAGTAAATAATGATAGGCAAGTAAACACAAACACATTAATGACACACCTTTGTACACAAGGCCCAAATATATATATATATATATATATATATATATATATAACGTATAAGTCTATCTATCTATCTATCTATCTATCTATCTATCTATCTATCTATCTATCTCTCTCTCTCTCTCTCTATATATATATATATATATATATATATATATATAATATATATATATATATATGTTGTATATATATACAAATAGTCAGACTGATATGCCATCAAAGTCCATCACTGACACAGTACTGTCATACACCTGCCAACTGTAGGATTGGCTCCGAGTTCGTACAATTTTACCGACATAGTGGGGAGGGGGTGGGTGGTGATGGGAGAACGAATCAAGTGGTTTACTTTTCAAAAGTTGACAAGGATAAGTAAGATACATACATACAGGTATAATCGGACAGTCTCATGGACAAGACACGTTGTGAAACGATGTGCTTTACATGGTCATCTACAGAGGTGTACCGAGGGTGGGGGGGTGTCCAAATTTGAAAGTTCCCCCGGCCCCCAGCTTGAGGGGGGGGGGGACCCAACAATTTTGTTGACATTAAATATTTAGCACATTATCTCGCGTCATGGTGTCGAATGCAGGAGGCCCCCCCCCCCCAAAGAGGCCAAGCCACCCGGGCCCCCAAATCCCTAGGTTCGGCACGGCACATCTATGTTTAAAATGATGAGCTATACATTGATTTACTAAAGGAAAAAAAAAACTGATGCTATCATTGCCTGTAAAATGTGGCAAAGAGTTAGAAGTAAATTTGAAGTAATGGAAGGCGGAAATGGGTGAATTATAATATATCTCAAGCGCTAAATTGAAGTGACTTAAACAGACTCTGTGTGAGCTAAATGTGTACATATATACCAACGCAATATGTTGTGATTCATGCATCCAGGTATTAAGTGATGTGATATACAGCCGGGAGTAAATGTCGTCACTCACAGATCACAGAAGACGACGACGACGTAAAGCTTGATATTCTCAAGACACACGTATGAGACATAAATCTGTCCACAACATGTCAAGATAAAAAATAAAGTGAATTTTATTTTTTTTTTTAAATAAACAGTTATAAATAGGCACTAACAGTAACTCGGTAGAAACAGACGGAACAGGCAGACCTAGTCACGTGAGTCGTACCTGGACCTCACCCATACCAAGTTTCTTGACACAAATATATCCTGTACTCGGCGTCTCTGAGACTTGACCAGATGACCAGATGGAATGTGTCCACGAATACCCGGATATGTACACACAAACTATGTATTCAGTATAACAGAATATCTACACACAGGTTACGACATAATTACGCTACGAACTTCTTGTTACGACTTCAAAATATGCATAAGTTCAAAATTTTTAAGTTATGGAGAGAGAGGGAGAGAGAGCAACATTTAAAAAAAAGATTAAACCTAAACCACATTTACATATGAATTGTCCGAAAATTATAAAATGTCCACCTGCAACTAGCCAACGTAATTCACGGTCCTCTTAAGAACAGCCACAGCCAATGTAAAAAAAAAAAAACCGGAAGAATTTTGAGACTATGAGGCCCATGCATATGTCATGCATCAAAACGTTACTAGATCAGGAGGATCAATGCTCGCTAATCGATAGCGCTAATCAATATTCTTCAAAAAATAATGAGACGCACCTGACAGAAAGCAATTCAGTGGAGCCAGAATGAATGACTTACACAGCACAACCTTACCACTTAAGCTGTGTATGTCAAATACTCATACCAGTATTATGGGGTTGGTTTGTGTGTCAAATTATCATACCAGTGTTATGGGGTTGGTTTGTATATCAAATTATCATACCAGTGTTATGGGGTTGGTTTGTATATCAAATTATCATACCAGTGTTATGGGGCTGGTTTGTATATCAAATTATCATAACAGTGTTATGGGGCTGGTTTGTATATCAAATTATCATAACAGTGTTATGGGGCTGGTTTGTATGTCAAATTATCATAACAGTGTTATGGGGTCGGGAAGTGTGTCAAATGATCATTCCAGTGTTATTGGGTTGGTTTGTATATCAAATAATCAGACCAGTGTTATGGGGTTGGTTTGCATGTCAAATAATCATTCCAGTGTTATGGGGTTGGTTTGTATATCAAATTATCATAACAGTGTTATGGGGCTGGTTTGTATATCAAATTATCATAACAGTGTTATGGGGCTGGTTTGTATGTCAAATTATCATAACAGTGTTATGGGGTCGGGAAGTGTGTCAAATGATCATTCCAGTGTTATGGGGTTGGTTTGTATATCAAATTATCATAACAGTGTTATGGGGCTGGTTTGTATGTCAAATTATCATAACAGTGTTATGGGGTCGGGTAGTGTGTCAAATGATCATTCCAGTGTTATAGGGCTGAAAGATCAATAATTGTCATCAACGTGAACGTCGTAGATCTTGAAATCCTGGAATTCCGTTGTGACTCAGAATTTATTGAACAAGACAATGCCGAGTCATGTGGAAGATGAAAAAATACACAATCTTATAATTACAATTTTCACACAAATTATAAACCAATTCAAACGAATGAATTAGTTGTTTGTTTTCAATTTTAACCAATAAAAGTAAATCAACTTTGAATATTTAATAATGTAATACGAATATTATCAGAGTCATAATTTGCTGATACCATACATTGGTTGTCAAAAGTAAATGGGTATTAGCCTATGCAGCTTGGTTATTGAATTCACGGAATAGTTAGGTTTTACAAAAGATATGTATTTCTAACGATAAAGATTAACACCTGTTGATAAAAAAAATAGGAAGTGAATCGTCAGTATTGAATATTATTCTCAATGTTTCGTAACCTTACGTGACTCGACATTGGATTTAAACAAAACAACGCATTTAACTAAAAAAAAATATATCTACTCACTTCAACGATAATCCTTTAGATCGTTTTAAATTGACCATTCTGTGGTAGGAAAGGGTTCAAACATATTCCATATGATACGAAATGTCCACATAAAACTTAACACACCATTACAGCTCTCCCATCTGTCTCTCCCACTCTCGTGTCTTCATCGTGAACAAAACACCAGCTGACGGGGAGCGGGGGGGGGGGGAGCCCTGCTGGTTGAGTCAAACCCGGGGAAGCACCGGCTAACAATAGTAACAAATGTATTATTTTAACCATCTGGGTCATTTGAAAACATAATAATGAAGGTATTGTCTGACTGACACCGTGTCGCCCGCATGTGGGTCTCTCACACACATGTGTACACATACATAAGTCTAATGACACACTAGCACAGGCATATACGCAGTCAATACACACACACACAGATAAACAAAACATACAACAATACACTCATTCAGCTAATTGAGTATTAGATTCAGAATATGTTACATATAAGGACTAGGGTGGCCAAGTATTATAATTAAAGTGGCCACGTATTAAGCCATTAGGTGGCCACGCATTTAGACTTGTGTGGCCATGAATTAAGATTAGAGTGGGCCACGTGTTGGAACTAGGGTGGCTAAGTATTAGGACTAAAGTGGCCACGAATTAAGACTTAAGTGGCAACGTATTAAGACTACGGTGGCCAAGTATTAAGACTAAAGTGGCCACGTATTAAGACTACGGTGGCCACGAATTAAGACTAAAGTGGCCACGTATTAAGACTACGGTGGCCACGAATTAAGACTAAAGTGGCCACGTATTAAGACTACGGTGGCCACGAATTAAGACTAAAGTGGCCACATATTAAGTCTAGGGTTAGGGTAAGGCCACGAATTATGACTGGGGAGGCCAAGTATTTCGACTAGACTGGCCATGTATTAGGACTTTTTGTGGCCAAGTATTACGACTTTTGTGGCCAAGTATTAGGACTAGAGTGGCCACGTATTAGGACTAGAGTGGCCATGTATAGGACTAGAGTGGCCAAGTATTAGGACTTTTGTGGCCAAGTATTAGGACTTTTGTGGCCATGTATTAGGACTTTTGTGGCCAAGTATTAGGACTTTTGTGGCCATGTATTAGGACTTTTGTGGCCAAGTATTAGGACTCGAGTGGCCACGTATTAGGACTAGAGTGGCCACGTATTAGGACTTTTGTGGCCAATTATTAGGACTATTGTGCCCTAGTATTATGACTAGGGTGGCCGTGTATTACAACTATTGTGGCCAAGTGTTAGGACTAGGGTGGCCAAGTGTGAAGATTGTGTGGCCACGTATTGGGAAAAGGATGAGACCCACGTACGTTTTTAAACTGAATAGAAGGAACTGTAAAAGACAGAAACCGTGTCAACGGAACAAGTTTAATGAAATGAATTAGTAAATAGAAATACAGAATCTGTGAATCTGTGCGAGCCACAGTTAACTTAAGGAAGAAAGCAGCTCTACGGGCCCCATGGGTTAGGCAATAAGGGAGATAAGCTAAGCTAAATCTATTTGTTAATTCCGAAAGTTGTTGCATGATTCTTAATTACATATGTATTTATATAGTTTTTTTTTTATAAAAATCATCTTGAGATTTCCCCAGTGCCTTAGACAAGTTATCCATATAAAATCTGAAAGAGAGTGTTTGTTACATCCTGGATGTGTTGAGTAATTAGGAGATGAAAAAAAAAAAACAAAAACAATCCCGTTTACCTGTACAGGTCAGATTGTGTGATATTCCAAAAAGGATTAGGGTGTTAAGTAATAATGGGTGAGTTAAACCAGTATCTCCTAACCTGTTTGCACTATGTGTGTCTATATACCTTATACATTTATACACACACACACAGAGAGAGAGATAGAGAGAGAGAGAGAGAGAAGCGTAATTAAATCAGACAGATAAAAGAGATTCAACAAATTGATGATAGAACGATACAGAGAGATAAATAGAAAGAGACAACCATACAGACATGCATATGATAAGAATATAAATTACATATAGAACATAGATATTTAGATTGATAGGTAAATAAATAGATAGATATTTAGACTGGTAGATAGATAGAGATGTATATGTAAATAGTTGATAGATAAATATATATATAGATAGATATAAATAGATATATAGATAGATATTTGATAAATAAATAGAAAGAAAAAGATGGACAGATAGATAAATGAATAGATTGATAAATTGATAGATAAATAGATAGATAGATCGATATACAGAATGACTTCGAGACATGCTGTCCTAACTAAAATGCTGATCATTTACTTCTACAATGGTAATAAAAAAAATCAAAACCAAGTTTGCCATGCTTTTTTTTTTATCTTCTTACCATATGTTCCCAAACAGTAATCCAACCAAATACGTTTAATCCAACAAAAGAATAGATAACAGGAGCGTAATCCGTTGGAACAAAGGAAATTTAAATCCTTGGGTAAGAAGTCCCCTACAGAATCACACAAGTTGTCCGATGCACACTGTAAATTTTTTTTCAAAAGGTAAACTAAAATTGTTGCCTTGTTCTATTGAATTGCAGTAGTCGATAGGAAAATTGAACTGTGTAACGGATCACTTCTGTTCAAACAATTGAAACTTGAGTCTGAGATTCTAAATTTTAATGCTATTAACGAAAATTAAATTTTGAACTTAAAAGAAAAATCACAATTTTTAAAAGCCAAAAATCGTTTCCCCCTTCCCTTATAAATATGTATACACTAGTTTGGTAATTAAAAATATTTTTTTTTACTGTTAGACTATCATTTATAACTTTGGATCACAGTACACCTACTTACGGTAATTAAAGGGAACAAAATGCTCAAATTTTCTACAGGGAAGAAGGGTTTGCTGTTAAAATAAGACACTGGTGATGTATTCATATTAGATAATTTCACCACAGCAATAATTTCATCTAGTATGTGTTTAAAACCTATAACGTCTTTTACTAACCATGTTCAAATCATACTGTCCCAGGTCATAGTGCGACATGACATAATACTCTTACACTTTCATCTCTACAAGTGTCGACAAAAAATTACATAAAGGTCAGTTTAGGGGCAAGGTGATATACTGCGGTGTATCTAATAGGTCATTAGGTCAGTTCGTTGTAAAGTACATAGTTGTTGTCACTATTAATCACCGTTGACATTTCATATTAGGCCTATTACATTGATGTAAGATAATAAATACATTTACGAACAACAACGAAAAAAAAACCAAAATATTTTTTTATATGACTCAAAAAAAAAAAAACAACAGCCACATTTAAATTCGAAACCGGGATAAGAGAATGAAACAAATGATTAGTTAACGTCCCAAAAAGAGAATCGAACATAAACACAAATAAAAAGATTCCACTGTAATTACCACACGTATTGCTCATTGTCAATTCTAATCCAATTATCACACAAGAAATGTTTCCAAGCAAAACTCCAAAATCAAAATACAAACACACGAGCACCGCCCTATTAACGGCGCCAACAAAACACACACAGAGAAATAAGCTCTGGTAGGACACACAGAAAGAAGAAAAAAAAAATTTTAGAAAAAAAAATAAGTCCAAAACCAACCTTCAGGTTACAGTATAGGGCCGCTAAATGATTCGCGCAGATCTGTGAGACTTCTTCTTCCCGAAAACTAACTAGTTTCATGAGTCATCTCCCCCTGCCCCCCCCCCCCCCCCCCGTATCATTTCGGCCCTCTCTTATCTCCCCCTGTCACCACCACCACCACCACCACCACCACCCCAACCACAGCTGCAGTGTATACACTTTTTTTTTTAAATTATAGGACCCGGTCGGAAGGGGGAGGGGGGGGGTTGGGGTGTGGGGGATTGTTCAGGTAGAGGGCATTCAGCCGGTGTAAAACACAACACGTAAAGAAACGAGAAATAT
This sequence comes from Bulinus truncatus, assembly GCA_021962125.1. Lineage (NCBI taxonomy): Eukaryota > Metazoa > Mollusca > Gastropoda > Planorbidae > Bulinus > Bulinus truncatus. The sequence continues at coordinate 116,642 of JAGDYQ010000376.1, read as the reverse complement.
ATATATAAATGAAAAAAAAAAGAAACTACGGATCGTTGTAATCTTGTACCTGTCCTTAAGTCACCTGTACAGTTCATTTCATTACTGGCGTCTCTCTCTCTCTCTCTCTCTCTCTCTCTCTCTCTCTCTTTCTCTCTCTCTCTCTCTCTGTCAGTAAGTGTTTGTGTAGATTAGTATCACAAGATGGTGGTTTGGATCTTTTTTTTTTTAAATTTTTGTTTTCACTTTTTTTAAAACCAGCAATTGGAAACACAGTTGGTTAATTAAAAAAAATAATTTCGTGTCCCACCCCCGGAGGGAGTGAAAGAGAAAGAAAGAGAAGAAAGGATATACTTTATACTATGAAAACTAAACTTATGTAATAAAACCCCCCTGACGCCCAATTGAGGGTAAAGAATTCAATGCTGGATTAAATGAAATGAGTCCGTAAACTGCAACTGGCGAGGATTCTATAGTCCGTTATATGCCCCCTTCCACCCTCCCACAGTGCCACATCGTGCACTGCACTGGGCGTGAGTCAGTGGCGTTACGAGAGTAAAATTTGTTAACCCCATCCCCCGGGCCGCTCACTATTCACCCCCCCCCCTTCCTTATAATCAACAAATACCAAATTTTGTGTGTGTCCCTGGCCATTATATATTTCTAAATTTATCTTATCTAGATAAATGATGTACGCCTTCCTCCCACACAACCAAACAATCGATACGCCACTGCCAGGAAGACACGACAGGGCCCACGATCTGCTATCTATCAGATACAAGGAATAGATAAAGAGTCAGAACAGAATTTTTACACCTAAGTAAAACAAAAGCCAATACAAAAGAAAAAGTAAATAAAAGTATCGCGTTGTCATTTGAAGAGAATATTGGAAATACGTCTTCATTTTTATTACTTTCAAAATGTGTTACTTTCAAAATGTGTTACTTTAAGAAAGTTTTACTTACCAAATGTGTAACTTACCAAATACGTTACTTACCAAATGCGTTACTAACCAAATGTGTTATTTACCAATTGCTAATTAAACTTATTTAACTATTTCATTGTTATTGTTTTTTTGTACTTGCCTGAAGATCGAACAATCCAAATGAAACCTTCATACTTTTTTTTTATCTCTATTTAGAAATTTGCCACTCTTTGCCTCTTTTAGGTACATACCAGACACTCGGGCAGTTGCCCAGGGCGCGACCAGTAATTAGGGGCGTCTTCAAGGATCTTTGATGCGAACATTTTTATAATTGCATTTAAAAAGAGCGCCGAGGTTCACCTCTTGCCTGGGGCGCCAGCAATCATAGGGCGCACCCTGATCAGAATGTTAATGTTTCAGTCTCCCCCTATTCATAAATGTGTTTTTTTTTCAATATCTGTCATTCAGTATGGTCATTTAAAAAAAATTGTTATCAGTCACAACAAAGGTTAACATTTCGAGAATTCTTCTTTCAGAATGAATACGTAGCATACCTTTGGACTTCTTTAATAAATAAAAACAAAGTAACTAGAACGAAAAAAAAATCCACGTTATTAGAAGAAAAAGAAATACCACCAAAAAATTGACAATGATACTATCTTTTCAATGACATTAAACCCGGGGTCCTTTGAGGCAGTAGTGATGTAAACACGAAATGATCACACTTATGCAGATGGATCACTTGTGGTTTGATAGTACGTATTGCCGTATAATCAACGGGCGCCCGATCACTCTCCCCCCCTCCCCCAATCGTGTTTAAGAAAGACCTGGAGCTAAACTTGCGATTGAGACAAGTTTGTGTGTGTGTGTGTGTGTGTGTGTGTTTCTCATTATCAATTTTGTCATCTTTTGATCTCGTTATATAGGTCTTACATCATGACGAACACACTCAAAACCGACATATCCCCTACCCCCCTCGCAATCCCTCCTCCCTCAAAACTCTCGAGAAAAGGTTATTAAACAAATGCGCCACATTGACGTCACACACAGTTACGTCCACATTTAATGTGCGCTTAGGTCTAATTTCATTTATTCATTTTTTTTTTAAATAAAGTATTGAACGGGCCATTAAAATATATAAATAATGGAAGCTGTTGCGTTTGGAAAGTATAAAATGTCAGATTTTCCATCAAAATGAATCGGACAGGCCACTTTATGATTCTGACTGACAGTGCGGGTCAATACCGTAACGGAAGGCCATCAATCGCGGCCTCAAAGAGCCGTCACGGTAGGGAACAAAACCTGACCAGCGGCAGCTCAACAACAGACTGTTTAATTGTGGGGTGGGGGTGGAGAGGGGGAAGGGGGGTGAGGAAAGTACGGAATGGGATTTTCCCCATTAATGTAATAACGTCTGATGAACGTTCTTGCCTGACTCAGGGTTGCTATAAACAAATGACCGTAAAATAATTAAAATAAAACAAAACACAAAAAAAAAACTTGCTGAATGTAATAAAGTAATAATATGGTCTTTGAGAACTTAATTTATCGTTGTGTAGAATGGGAGTCACATAAACAGATTTAGACAAGAGCCAAGAGCCAGATAAAGTAGAGATCAGGGGGTTGGGGGGGGGGGAGGGAGGCTTGACGTCGACGAGAGGAGCCACACTCTTATAAAGTAAAAAAAAAAATGCGTTTGTGAGTCGAACTTTTTGTAGGTTTAGTGACAAATGTAATGAAACACATGAGAAAAAAAAATGACTCAGTCGGAGCCGCCCAAATCTCAATTGAAGGGCCACATTTTGTGATCATTTCTGGTATCGACAAATTCCATCGAAGTATTACTTCATAATCAACAACACGTATTGTTTTTAATAAGTGGGAATTTTTTTTTAATAGAATGAAGAACTCACATGGCTGAACAGAATCTCTTTGGTCCCATTGCATGGACCTGAAAACTGCAACTTGGTATATATACCATATATCTTTATATCTAGAGATCATACTACAAAAAAAATAGTGACCCAAAAATCGTACGATGCGTTACACGTCTGTGCGATGCCATCCAATCATTTGTGGCAAGGCCGTTCTTATGAATAGGCAAATTGGGCCATATTCTAGAGGCCCCCCTAAACCCACAATGGCTTGGCTCTCTCCACCCACCGCCCCCATCCCTGAAAACCTGCTTAGGGAGATCCTAGAGGGGTCCCAAGTGATCACACATGATGTACACAAGAGCAGCTTGACGGGTTATTTTACATAGTAAAAAATACGTTACAGATCTACTTGACATTCAATTGAACAGGATGTTGTGAACAGAATAACAATACAAACTAAGAACACGAAAATCATAGGGAGCCGCAACAATGAAGAGTCGCACCAAATGAAGAGTCGCACCAAATGAAGTGCCGTGCTAAATGAAGAGTCGCACCAAATGAAGAGTCGCACCAAATGAAGAGTCGCACCAAATGAAGAGTCGCACTCAAATGAAGAGTCGCACCAAATGAGGAGTCGCACCAAATGAAGAGCCGTGCTAAATGAGGAGTCGCACCAAATGAAGAGCCACACCAAATGAGGAGTCGCACAAATTGGAGATTTGATAAAAAATGAATCGTTGTAGGATGTGTATTGGTAGGCAATGTGATTGGGAATTAGTTGTTTGCTGCGTTACCATCGTTGTTTGTTGATGCGAATAACTTTTGATTCATGTGTTGATTCGAACAATGACCTATATATGTTTTTAGACAGATCTGACTAAACTCCGTACATTATTTGTTGACATGACTACATGGTATGCTAGTTACTGAAGCGACTGACGACGCACGTTTGTTATCTGATTTTTTAAAAGCCCATCACTTAACCAAAGTAACGACACCACCACCACTCTACCAGAGACAGTCAATTTATCAGACGCAGTACGGTACCGAAGAAGTTTGAAAAAGTACTGTATACACATGCAAACAAACATTACTTATCACAAGTGACCAAACAAGACGCGCTTTTTAGTGACGTAAATGTAAACTATGAAGTTACGGTCGAATCTGAACACATTTTCGTGTCGTTTTATTAAACAAGGATACACACACAAATATTCACTAATTTTATATTTTACACTGACACACACACAAAAATAAAAAATAAAATATAACGCTAAAAAAAAATCTAAAGACAAACTTGTTTTTCTAGTTTCTCTTACGTCATAGGACGGGGGGAATTTTTTAGAATTCAGAATGTCCCTGCATACAATTTTTTTCAAGCAAAAAAAAAAGTGTCATTCATAGTAACCTGACAAGATCTTACTTTCTGTAACAAGAGATGCAGATGTGCTTAGAGAATGAATAAAACTGTATACATACGAATGAATATGTATGCAGAGCTTTTCGTGTGGATAGGCGAACACTGGCAGCTGTCTATGGCCTCCCCCAAATGTTTAAGAAAGGCCCCCGCATTGCCTGGGGCCCCAAATAGGGTCCCTTTTTTTAGAGAGTTTTATTTTGGTGTCCTTAATAGAAATGTAAAGTTCAATAAAAGTACAACTTCTCTAAACCAGCATCCTGTTCAAGAGGTGTTAGCAGTGGCATTCCTAGGGTGGGGGAGGGGGGGTCGAAAATCGAAAGTCCCCCGGGCCCCAGCTTGAGGGGGGGGCACAAATGTTTTTTTTACATTAAATATTAAGTACATAATCTCATGTCATGGTGTCGAATGTCAAAATGCAGGGGCTCCCAAAGACGCCAAGCCCCCAGGGCCCTCAAATCCCTATATTCGACACTGGCTGTTAGCTAGTTTTAAAATATGGGTAAGCTCACTTTCTGGCAGGTCCAGTTTGGTACAATCAGGTCCTCGAAAAGGAGAGGCGATTCGAAGCACGTAATAGGTGCCCATGGTAAAAATGACTTTTAAAATTTGGAAGGGATTCAGGAAAGTCAGAAGAGCTCCGAGCACCAGTTTTTACAGATTATAATGGACCTAAGATTTGACATCTTACACTGACATCTATACACGATTCAACATCTTATGTCGACATCTATTCAACATCTCACACCGGTGTTTCCCAAACTTTCAACATCTTATGTCGACATCTATTCAACATCTCACACCGGTGTTTCCCAAACTTTCAACATCTCTTTCACCATTTTTTTTTTAAATTCGTTAAATTGAGTACACCTAGTATAAAAAAATTAAAATTGTATAAATTGTTTTTACAGTCATTGTTTCCCCTCATTTAATTGTGTTCGTTCTATCCCTGCATGTTTACAGTCATTGTTTCCCCTCATTTAATTGTGTTCGCTCTATCCCTGCATGTTTACTAAAAAGTTCTCACCCCGGCGACTACCCCCTGCCAAACTCTTCCCGTACCCACAAGGGTTACATATAACACACTTTGGGAATCACTGTCTTAAGACACATTTAATATCTTACATCGAGTTCACATCTTTATTACACACACAAAAACACCATTCATCCCCTATTTCTCTAATGAAATTGCAAAAATAATTCTAAATTCAGAATGATATAATGAAGAAACCCTTTAATTTACAAGCTACGAAAAAAGAGCAAAAAAATCTAATAAAATAATAGCGATTTGGGTTCTGCGTTAAGTCGAAAGTAAAGAATTAATACAACAGTATTCCAGTTTAAAATACAATCATGAAAAATCAGATCTGCCCGAAACCAAAAATAACGTAGCCTACCGATCAAGCCTCTATGCAAAGGTTTTGCAGGGTACAGCTAGTTAATACATAATAAACGTTAGACTCAACTCCATTTGTTTACATTTTGTGTTCAAAGGGGACGAATCTCTTGTGGTCACGTTATCTAGGCTTCACATCATTTCCACTACACTATGCCAACTAACAAATATATTTATTTCTAGGATCGCTGTTTTTGAAAAAGTCGACCAACTGGAGATATAAATAGAATCACCGTATTTGTTTTTCTTTCAAATTAGCCAATCGGTACATTCATTCTTGTTTTCATTGATCTGGTTATTTATAGATCGATTTACTTATTTTTATCTGGATGTAGTAAACATCAACAGGGTTGACATGACGAACCCATTCATCGAACAGCCAGCTAGCTATCTGTTGATAAAATTAAGTAAAGTATAAATGAAAAACGCCAGGAGGGCCTATATAGGCAGGGGAATAAGAAATCAATAGGGCATATCTGAATGTTGAATCGATTCCGCCACGGTACATTTACAAGTAGTTCGGCGTATCTGTTGACACACAAGTGCCTGTCCGCACTTGACGATAAGTATCGAACATGTCCATGTTAACCGTTCAACGGTTCCTGGTTTATCTTGACACAATCATCAGCCTGTAGATACTTTTTGTTCAAGTGGACAGTTGTATAGAGAGAGGAAAAGAGAGAGAGAGAGAGAGAGACAGAGAGAGAGACAGAGAGAGAGAGAGAGAGACAGAGAGAGATGGCATGATAGTGGTAGAAACCACTGAATGTGGGGTGGCGGTTGGGTCGAGATGGAAAGTTATTTGACAGACTATGACATCGGTGTCAATGTTGTTATTGACAGACATTGTTGTGTTGCTGAGTGTTTGTCTCGGTGGTCAGGAAGGTAGAAACACCGACTGGTTGAACGCAGGTCACGTGTGCGAATCACAGCGATGTCAATCAGCCATGTCACCTAATACGGTAGTTTACAAAGTAGATGATAGGCGGATGGGTTTTGACGCAATGTCCTTACCATATCATTGACCTCAATATCACCGTGGCAGACGATATTAATGTACACAAAAAAAAACTACTATCCAGATAACACGTTGTCACAGACCCCGATATTTGAAACAGTAACATTTCAAGGTTCCTTTAAAAAAAATGATTTGGTAAGTTTAAATTAAGTAAGCGTCACCCATTAAGCAGGACTGACATCGGCCCGGGTATCAGTCGAGAAACCAGCCCGGGGATCAGTCGAGAATCCAGCCCGGGGATCAGTTGAGAATCCAGCCCGGGGATCAGTCGAGAATCCAACCCGGGGATCAGTCGAAAAACCAGCCCGTGAATCTGAAGTGATCCCTTAATATTATTATTTTAAAAAGTTGCCGTTAGAGTCCCATGACACTATTTTGCCCTGGGGAGCGGGGGGGGGGGCGCTAAATGGTGTTAAGACAGAAAAAATATAAAATGTGAACAGAAAAATTTCAAAGAAGCTTAACACAGTTTAACTGTAAGGCCATGTATTTGTCGTATTGAATTATGTCAGGCTATATTTACCTTTATTTATTTATTATTGCTAACTTTAAAAATTTGACAGTCACGGTGGGTTGTTTTGTCGTGTCCCTATAGCTCGACGACATGACAAGGACACCACGTGATCAAACTGGTTTAGATTTAGAGAGATTAAATGGCGACATGCATTAGAAAACATCACAATACGAAGAATTACTCGTTGATAACATTACGCACTATATATATATATATATATATATATATATATATATATATAATATCTGTCAGAAGTTGAATCAAAGCATCTCGTATGATTTTTGCTATTCAATTACAATATCAAGCTTTCCTTCCTGTTAGTGGTTTTTTTTATTCTTTAATACATTCACAAATTAATTAATTCGTGATTAATTTAAACGTTTTCCCATTTAAATCGACTATATTTACTGTAAAAATAGTCTTCGAAAGTAGTTAATTACATATAACATTAAACCATTTACTATTAATCAAATTGGACAAAACTGACTTGAGAATCGAAAGACTGGGGATTCGAATTTCATTAACGAATTAAACTTTAATAGTTATCGCCAAAGCCGTTCTGCGGCGGAGGTTAACAAATATTTGGGAGCTGAAGGCAAAAGTACATTACTGAGGCCCTTATAGAATACAATTTGAAAGGAATTAGAGTTGAAACTTACCCTTTGGCAGTTCGGCGGACCTGGACTGTCGCTTAAGTTGTCTTTCCCTACTCACGGACCTGGATATCAGTGGCATATTTAGGGGAGGGGGCAAGGGGGTATTATGCCCCGGGCGCTAATCACAAATGGGTGCCAAATTTTATATTTTACATGTAATATTATAGGGTTATCGAATGGGGGGGGGGCTAAAAAGGTATTGTGCCCTGGGCGCTATTAACGCCACTGCTGGTTATGGATGTAAATATTTAAATACTACAGATACAAGTAAACATTAGTCTCTGACCTTGACATGTTGTTGTCATTTCTTTACGACATTAAAAACTTTGTCGTGTGTGCCTGTGTGTGTGTGTGTGTGTGCTGTTAACTTCCAAATTATATACATCCAGTCAACCTGTGCTTTCCATGCGTGATGGCCGTTTCAGTTCCAGGTGAATAATTTCCGAGTCAAGAAGTGATGAAAGATAACACAAAATGAAAATGGCAAACAGTGAAAAAACATCTGCCACAGTCTCCCCAACCCTGCACCTTTCTACCTAACGTAACATCTGCATGTTATCTTTGTCGTCTGCCGAAAAAAAAAATTACCCCGCGAAGCACAGTAAATGCACAATTTTAGGAGCAGCAAATAACGCCGCGAAGCACAGTTAATGCACAATTTTAGGAGCAGCAAACAATGATTATAATGAAGTTTCAAATATTTATAATTGTTTTAAAAATAACAAGAATCTCACAAAAAGTTTGAAACTGAAAAATTCATTTCATCCAATGATTCATAAAACATCTTTTTTTTCCCAGCACACTTCCTTCACAATAAAAATGGTAGATCTCATAATAAATCCATTGTGATGAATATTCGCGATTTCAAAACATATTCTTTTCCTTGTTGTGTTATACAAGTTACAATCACATTACGACATTATAAGTTAAACTTTTTTTTTAGCATAACGAATCATTCAACACAAATACACACTTCTTTTAATCCCAAGAGAAATTCACAACATCGCTTTGTACATACTTCGACATATTGCAGCACATCAGATCGTTGTACGTGGTGTGCCACGCTACACATACGTGGCTCCACCTGGCTCTTCAATGGAGCCTTTGGTCAAGCGGTTTACCTTTCACTGTAATCGACTCTTAGCTGGACGACCCCCCCCTCCCACCCCCGGGCCAACCCTCCAATATCAGAATGTGACGACATAATGAACAATAGAGGGCGGGGGGGGGTAGGAGAGAGAGGGGGGGTGACCGAAACTTGACGCTGGTTGCCGGAACAAACTGACCTATGACCTACATGTTGGCTAAACAGATCCAGTTGGTAAGTGTAAGCCGAAAACCAAACTAGTGCAAATTATGCTGGTCACGTATTCATTGGCAACAGTATCAGTTTTGTTCATGGGAATGGATTAAAAAAAAATTGGAGATCTCCATCGCCGACACCCTTCACCACAGCCATTTACAATCTAATTTCCAAATAAATCGATCGATTTCGCGTAGTCGTGCGTACGCATTTCACGTGTTTCAGTATCTAAGTCTAAATCTTACATTACATTAATGAAAACATAGTGTCGTACTATTGAAGTGCTTGGTTCCAATCGACGAAATGTGTATCTCTTAGATCCTATATATAAACCTTTATGCGACTGTTTTTGTAGTGCACTTGCTCCATCTTCTTCATAGCCGATAGTGCAATCGCCATGGAGGGACCATTGGGGGGCATGGAGTGAACTTTCGCCCACGAAAAATAAAATGTTAGATAAATTATCACTGGAGATAGAGGATGGGGACCCTCAGGTCGACAGTCGAGCGCTTCACTGCACGCCCTTCCGTCCTACTTTTTTCCTTTTCAATAATAAGAGATCTTCTGTTTGGTTGTACTGATAGATACATTCAGTAACCACGGCTTTAAATGGGCCCTGGAACCAAGACCATTTTCAAAATATGTATTCTGACGCGGCCTTAGCATTACACAGTTGGGTGGGGGGTGTAGGCGGGGAGGGGCGGGAACTGGAACAAACTTTTAGTTCTTAATGTAGTAAACAAAAAATTCATGGACGGGAATCTCGTAAAGCGCAGGGCTTGTAAGTGTGGCCCCCCAGTCCCCCCCCCATCCTAAGGCCATTTGATCTATTCACCTATTATCATTAACACTTGATAAAGCCCATTTACATTAATTTTAGAATTAGTAGCTATTCGAACATTTCATTTGAGATAGTTCATTATTGGCATATAGTTAGTTAAATATGAGTTATTATCAAATACAACTACTCACATTAATTGATATTATCCCATAAAATTACTTGATTAAAGTTATCAACGAAAAGATGTTCAAAAACAAATGTTTGTGTAAAGTGCTTGTAAATACCTATTGGTACTTGGATTTGTAATTTAATGTCTCAAAAAAAAAGTTCAACTAAATGCGATGACTTGCACTTAAAATGTTTCAACAGGTTGGGTCAAAACATCTACATATGAAATACAACTTTTCTGATAAACTTAAGATTTTTTTCCTCAATCATAAATTTCATCTTATATACCAAATGAACATGGATTTTTGAGAAAGTCAAATTAACATTGAAACAAAAATTGAAAAAATAATGTTCTTGTGTCAGAGCTCGTATTTGTATAAATTTAGGTCATACATTATTTTGAAATGAATATGTCATGGATTATAACATTGACTTTTTAATCATTAATAACATTAATGTGATCTCTTCACGTTAACAACCCGTAAAGCTAGGACCGTTTTCCCTAACGGTGAAACATGTTTACAAGATTGTTTTCTGTAGGATAAATAAACAAGTCGGTCAGGTATTATTCGGCCTTATATTTATTGACTTTTCAGTGAAACTAGTGACCCTGAGTACATACAACCTGTGTCCAGAGGTGGACTAAGATGAATTGAGGACAATATAAGGGTAAACGATCCGTATACATGGGCTATCTGAGGCCCCATGCCAGTCGGGGCCTACACCCTACAGGCCTGAGTCCAGAGTACCCGTAATTAAATCAGCCTCTGCACATGCCTATAAATAGAACGCGTTTCTAAAAATAACGCACGTCTCACAGAAACTTAGACACATTTTTTAATACAAAGTCAAGTATTATTCGTGCATGTGTTATTTCACAATTTCAATTGATGTGCAAATTCAATATGTTATTATATGAATTGTATATCTGTACTGCAGCAGGGTTAGTCATAGGTTTATTATCAGCATCGACACACAAAAAAAAAAAACTGAACACACAAACATATAACAAACAGGGGCGGATCTAAACAACTTTGACGGGGAGGGGGGGCAAAACTTTGACCTCCGGGAGGGAGGGGGGAGCTGTTTTCATTGTTGAAAATCGGTCGTAGAAAAAAATACATTTCGATAATTTAATGATGTCTTACCTAAACTTGCGGTAACCGGGGGGGGGCATGCCTCCCCCCCCGCCCCACCCCCCCTTAAATCCGCCCCTGATTACAAATATCAGTGTATGTCTTCTACTTGCTACCACCTACTTAGCACCTGCTCTTACCCAACCTCAAGTTTGACATAAAAGTGAAGTTTTTGTTTTTTTAAGTTATGAATATCTATAGCTTTATTTATTTAAACAATATTGGACGTGACGGAATTGTGTGCTAGTAAGCGTGTCTTGAACTAGTTTATTTAAAAACGGAACGATTTAAATAATGAAGCAACAATGCCACAGCATATTGTAGGACTATACTCGAGCCACTAATAATGTATAACACAACACTTGGTCAACAGAAAATCATACATTTGTAACATCATATGTAAATATGACAACGCCCCTTTTTGGGAGCTTAATTAAACAAAAAAGTAAGTTCTGTGAAAGACGATGAGATGGAAAAGAGAAGCCTATGTAGGGCCTAATGGGTAAATCTATGTAAAAGAGAAGTCTATAGTCTATGCAATAGTGAAGTCTATGTTATTGGTAAGTCTATGTAATAGTGAAGCCCATGTAGTTGGTAAGTCTATGTAATAGTGAAGTCTATGTTATTGGTAAGTCTATGTAATAGTGAAGCCCATGTAGTTGGTAAGTCTATGTAATAGTGAAGTCTATGTTATTGGTAAGTCTATGTAATAGTGAAGTCTATGTTATTGGTAAGTCTATGTAATAGTGAAGTCCATGTAGTTGGTAAGTCTATGTAATAGTGAAGTCCATGTAGTTGGTAAGTCTATGTAATAGTGAAGTCCATGTAGTTGGTAAATCTATGTAATAGTGAAGTCCATGTTATATTAGCAAAAAAAAACAACAACCAGTAAACAAAAACAATGGTGGGTGCGTGTGTATGTGTCTTTCTTTGTGTGTGTATGTGTATGGGTGTGTGTCTGTGTGTATATATATATATATGTGTGTGTGAGTGCAAGCAATTCCAGTGGAAGATTCCCCCCCCCCCAACCCCGCATTAGACATTATGTGGCCAGCATGGAGCCTGAACCATAACTTCCAAGAAAATATAAACGATGCAACATTTCTTTGACCCTTTTAAACGTATCAGGATCACACACTGACTGGCAGCTGGTTAACTCAGTACTGTTTGACTTGAGTTAACTACTGCGATCGGTAGACTATATAATGATTATAAATGAGTGTGTGTTAGAAGGAGAGAGAGATAATTAAGGAGTGGATACAGAAAAACAGACATACATACAAACAAAAACCAGGCAGATAGATTGCTAGATCGATTGATAGAAACGGGTATGAAACTGAAAGCACATAATAAAACGGTATCCGGAAAAAAAAAACCAGCGGACAAAACCCCCACGGACAAAACCCCCAGCGGACAAAACCCCCAGCGGACATAACCCCCACGGACAAAACCCCCAGCGGACAAAACCCCCAGCGGACAAAACCCCCCACTGGACCTCTCCCCTATTTTTATTATAAATTATATTATTTGGCCCTCATTTTTATTAAAAATATAATATATAATATCTGGATGAAAATATATATAAAAATACGTATTTTTAAGGGAGTTTTTTTTTTTCAAAGTACCGAAATAAGCTGCATTAGCCCGTCGAGCCACAGTGGTCAAAAGTCAATCTCTTGTTAGCTTTACATCAACATGCAGCTTATCTTCAAGGTAAAAAAACAAAAAAATTAAAGGTTTTAGCCCAAGGTCAATTCTGACCGTATCTTTATTCTTACCTTTTAATTCTCGCGCCAGACACATTTTATAGCAGACGGTAAAACAGACAGCATAAGAACCACAGTGGTCGAAAGCCAATCCTTTATTTAGGTAAAACAGCATAGAAACATGCCTAATGATAGACTGTGTTGACAGACATGATATCTCTTATATCGAAAAAAAAACATTTCCCTTAGCCCATGCTCAACTTCGTATAAATAGAAATATTAATAACATTGACTTATATTAATCTTAATATTTTGGGGGTTTTGACCGCTGGGGGTTTTATCCAACATCGGGTGTAATTTATACTTTGAACTTTCACTAAACTTAGTTAATTGTTTGCATCATCCAACAGCAGAGCCATGGCTAGCTATTGCGGCGCCCTGGGAGTGTCACAGAGCCATGGCTAGCTATTGCGGCGCCCTGAGAGTGTCACAGAGCCATGGCTAGCTATTGCGGCGCTCTGAGAGTGTCACAGAGCCATGGCTAGCTATTGCGGCGCCCTGGGAGTGTCACAGAGCCATGGCTAGCTATTGCGGCGCCCTGAGAGTGTCACAGAGCCATGGCTAGCTATTGCGGCGCCAAGAGAGTGTCACAGAGCCATGGCTAGCTATTGCGGCGCCCTGAGCGAGTTACATTAATTGGCGCCCTCCCCACAATCTGAAAAGTGCAATAAACATTCAATAAAAATAAAAATGTGAAAGACTAAACCAGTCAGTGGTAAGTCCTGTGATACAGTGAAACACAGGTTATTATTATTATTTTTTACATTAATCTTATGAGAAATCTGCATAAAGGATTTACACACATTGGCGGATACATGTAACAAATAGAGTAGAGAAGTGCTTCTTAAAGTGTGTTACTTGTACCCCAGAGGGCAGCCAAGAAGTGGCAGGGGGACACACAGCACCGGGCTGAGAACATCTGGTAAACATTCACAGCTAAAGTGATAACATTGAAATGATGGGAATCCATGACCATAAAAGCAATTTAAGCAATGTTTTTTTAACTAGGGGTACACAATATTATGGAAATAAAAAAAATGGGGTGGACAGATGTTGAAAATTTGGGAAACACTGGAGTAGAACATAAGCACACAGAACTAACAAAGTAGTCAACAAATTAGCACACATTGCTTACAAAATAACACTCTACACAAACAGAATAGAGCAAACATTACTAAATAATTAGCACACACAACTAACGAATTAGCACACTGAAATAACACATTAGCACACAGAACTAACAGATTAGAACACTAAACTGACAAATTAGTACACAGAACTGAAAACGTGGCACACAGATAGAATAAATTAGCACAAAGATTGGGCAAATTAGCACACATATTAAACAAATCAGCACACAGATCTAAGACATCAACACACCAAGCTAACACATTTAGCACATAGAACTAACAAATTTAGCACACACAAATAACACATTAGCACATAGAACTAACAAATTTAGCACACACAACTAACACATTAGCACATGGAACTAACACATTTAGCACACAGAACTAACACATTAGCACACAGCACTAACAAATTTAGCACACATAACTAACAACACATTAGCACATAGTACTAACAAATCAGCGCATAGAACTAACAACACATTAGCACATATAACTAACAAATCAGCGCATAGAACTAACAACACATTAGCACACAGCACGAACAAATTTAGCACACAGAGCTAACAACACATTAGCACATAGAACTAACAAATCAGCGCATAGAACTAACAACACGTTAGCACACAACACTAACAAATTTAGCATACGGAACTAACAACACATTAGCACATAGAACTAACAAATCAGCGCATAGTACTAACCTTAGAGAGTCTAACACTTCCTGCAGTCTCAAACCTGTGAGATAGATAAAGACAGAAAAACGTGTAAATCAAACACATTTATTACCTCGTTATACTCTCTCTGTAGAGCATCTGCAGTCAGAGAACAGACAGCTTGCTAAATTATTTCTCAAATTCAAACATAACACCGCTGAGTTATGTTAATTAACATGTTCTCCAATCAAAACATGTAATTACTAGCGAAAAAACAAAATGAGATTTAAGTAAACAATGGCAGGTGATAACAACACAGGGAAAGAATAAAATGCTGTACTCATTATTATGAAACGAATGATTAAAAATGAAACATTCTTAAAATAAGATACAATTCAATCCCAGGGTAAGCACGGGATGAGATGCTCAATACTCGATGTGAGTCAAGACCGAGACACTCAAATCTCTTCACGATGTCCTGCTTGGACAACCCGTCTATACACCATAAAGGCCCCCTGGACAAACCCGCCTTTGCACCATTACGGGCCCTGGGCTACCCCGTGCATTATTTAGAGCAGTGAGATCACGACATCAGATAGAATGTTGGACATACACCTCGAAATACTCGAAGAGTCGGGACTAGTGTCCATAAGAACCATATTGTGAGGGCTATAAATGAAGACGCTTCTAAAGATAGAGGTATGCGTACTTTGAGATTACCCGAGGCGCAGGGGGAGGGGGAATATTGTCTGGTCCGGTCCATGCGTATTATTGACTGCACTAATGGTAAAAATGAAATGTCTCTTTTTCCATGCAATCAGTTACCGCTTGTGGAATGGTGTTATACATAGTGGTATTATATATACGTGTATCGTAAATATAGCAAAGCAACAAAGAAGCACCAAGGATGAATATTGGTAAAAATGATTTCAACGCAGCTGAGATGAAATGGTATGCTGAAAATATGAGATGTTTCGTTTATGTCCTGAGTACAAACTGCAACATGGACAGTTATTTGTTGCGCCATTTTTCATCCCCACCACAGTCAAAGAGCAATGGAGGCTGACTAGCACAACGCTCAAGATTCTTCCAACACCACGTCCCCCTATTTTAAGCTGGCTGGACCTGGAAATTTCCACTATTTAGAAGAAAAAAAAAAAGTCCAGCGCTGTACAAAGGATGACCTTCAGCCACCCACTGATGTGCATTACCTCTACTCAAATATCACAAGAACCACGGTGATGGTAAGTTAAAGCTGAGGCACAAAAGTCCCCCCCCCCCACCTTTACGGGGAAAAGGAATGTACATCGACAACTCTACCCGTGAGAGTATTTCTGCACTCATAGGACCTTACCAAAGGGACTAATTAGTATGGCTGTAGGTCACAGGGCGGTGTGTGCGGAGACAAAGACCTGTCTCAGTACCCATTTCATTTCCGAGGCACCCCCCCCCCTTTCGTAGTTCACAACGGGGGGCTAGGCCCCTACACACTGAAACTGGCGTCCAGTCACACAATAACGCAACGGGTGCTCTCCTTTTGTTGTGATTTTGATCTGAGTCCGTGTCCACTGCCTGATACAACCAGAGTACATTCAACTTGACACTGGGATAACACTGTCTGATACAACCAGAGTACATTCAACTTGACACTGGGATAACACTGTCTGATACAACCAGAGTACATTCAACTTGACACTGGGATAACACTGTCTGATACAACCAGAGTACATTCAACTTGACACTGGGATAACACTGTCTGATACAACCAGAGTACATTCAACTTGACACTGGGATAACACTGTCTGATACAACCAGAGTACATTCAACATGACACTGGGATAACACTGTCTGATACAACCAGAGTACATTCAACTTGACACTGGGATAACACTGTCTGATACAACCAGAGTACATTCAACTTGACACTGGGATAACACTGCCTGATACAACCAGAGTACATTCAACTTGACACTGGGATAACACTACCTGATACAACCAGAGTACATTCAACTTGACACTGGAATAACACTGCCTGATACAACCAGAGCATATTCAACATGACACTGGGATAACACTGCCTGATACAACCAGAGTACATTCAACTTGACACTGGGATAACACTGCCTGATACAACCAGAGTATATTCAACATGACACTGGGATAACACTGCCTGATACAACCAGAGTACATTCAACTTGACACTGGGATAACAATTTCGAAACTTCAAAACCAACAAAAAACACTATTCAATGTGTGCAGCTAATAAAGTTATTTCAAGAAAAATCAAAGATACTCTGTTCCTTGAGGGTCAACAGATGACAAAAAAAAAACAACCCTATGTGGTGCCAAAGTCGTAGCTAGATATTATGGTGCCCCGTGCGAATCAATTTTTTTTGGCTCCCTTCTACAGATTTTTTTTTTTGAAAAGTACGAAAAAAACCAACATTACAAAAATGATACTTCCGCGCCCTTTCTAGTTCGGCGCCCTTTCTAGTTCAGTGCCCTTTCTAGTTCGGCACCCTTGCTAGTTCGGCGCCCTTTCTAGTTCGGCGCCCTTTCTAGTTCGGCGCCCTTTCTAGTTCGGCGCCCTTGCTAGTTCGGCGCCCTTTCTAGTTCGGCACCCTTTCTAGTTCGGCGCCCTTTCTAGTTCGGCACCCTTTCTAGTTCAGTGCCCTTTCTAGTTCAGCGCCCTTTCTAGTTCAGTGCCCTTTCTAGTTCGGCGCCCTTTCTAGTTCGGCGCCCTTTCTAGTACAGCGCCCTTTCTAGTTCGGCGCCCCGTGCGGCCTCACAACTTAGTCACAACCCGTGCTACCCTGCTAGGTATGGGCACTGATGAATAATAAATGAAATATAACAAATATACACACTATCTTAATGGTGTTTGTGTTATTACGAACAAGACTCTATATCAAAGCACATGTTCGGACGTACTAATTTAATGTTAAAGTGAAATATGTTTTAGTCATGTAATACATTTAAGAATTTCACTCATTGGTAAACGAATGCGTCCAATACGATTGGTATCTCTAAATTATTACGATAGGTTATCTTTCTAATTTGCTAATTTGTGCCATTTTTTCGGCCATAACACAGCTGTCAGCTTCCCTTGCGTGAGTCAAACTTAGTTTCACATTTATATTATCTTTTAACTCAGATATAAAACAAATCAAGTGTAAAGAATAAATAAATCACAAGAAGTTGTTACATGAGAGTTTTATGTTAAGCCATTAAAAATAATAATGAAACAAAACCCCAAGTGAAGTAATGTGAGATTGATGCCAGATTAAGACCCATTAATAAAATTGTTAATGTCGCGTTAAAAAACCTGTGCACTTTTAGCAGTTGATTCAACTATTTTCCAGGTGAAGAACATTATGTACATTCATAAGCAAGACGGTCAGATGTGTAATATATACTATACGTTCAATACGTCTGAAATTTCTTCGTCGTCTTTTGAAACTGCTACCCCTTTCTCGCTTCATTACACCCTATCAGAGTAAGTGATGCGAGGTTAAAGGTTAACTGACGAGGCATAAAAAAAAATATGTACAATTGATCTGCAACCTGACTGAATTTGCGATTAACTTGGATCAATAAAGGATTGCCCTAAACATTCTTTTACAAAAAAAAAAAAAAACTCGGAGAACTTGGATAACTCAACAAGTTAATAAAACTAGTATGTGGGTGTCTGCGTAGGCCTGCCAGTTAGGTTGAACTCCTCAACATAATAGAAAATACGTCTAGGCTATACCTACACCGATCCTTAAAGACCACATACTTTTGTCAACTAAAGCAGAAAAATCTGGCCACTCCTGATCTTTATTCTAGTTACGCTAAGAAAACAACATTTTTTTTTTCTCTGCTCCCATTTTTCTTGGCGGTAAATTGAAAATGTTTGGGCTTTGGATTTGAGATAGCGTAATACTGAAAAAAAAGAAGACCAAGGTATATAGTGCGGTGATTGGTCTCCTTTTCAAATGTAATGGTTGTTGATGGCTTAATAATATGTATGTATTAGGTGGCTTGGTTAGTGTGTGCAGCAGTTATAGATCTGGAAAATACCGAATAGTGCATATATATGGAAATAATACTTTGAAAAATAACTTAAGGTCTCTTTAATACTGCTGTAAAGAAACTGGTTATATACCTGGTCTTATCTATGGGATGTAGGCTTAAAAGTGCATAGTTTCTATCTATCTATCTATCTATCTATCTATCTATCTATCTATCTATCTATCTATCTATCTATCTATCTATCTATCTATCTATCTATCTATCTATCTATCTATCTATCTATCTATCTATCTATCTATCTATCTGTCTGTCTGTCTGTCTGTCTGTCTGTTTATCTATCTATATATTTATCTATCTGTCTGTCTGTCTGTCTGTCTATCTAATTTTACTAATAAAAATATATATATATATATAAAGATATATCTGTCTCTCTGTGTCTCCCTTGTTTATAATGTAAGCTGAAATGTTTGTGCGCATTTTTAGACTAAACGTGTCGAAGGAAGCATTGAGAGATATATTCACGTACACCATACACATGTATTTTTTAGGCTCATTAATTATTATTCTTAACTGGAAACATCCTATTTAATGACGTGCAGAATTACCGTCAACACGTTAACCCTTTGCATGTTAGCAGAAAACCTACCACACAAGATGAAATTATTTTAATATCACCGAACTGGTTTAAACGAAATTTTACCTAGTTTGACACAAAATATTCATGTTCGATCTATATTTTCGCCAATCTTCGTTAAGGATTGTCTCTTTTTTATTTATGTGGTTGTTATTATTTTGTTTACTGAACCTATCCACCCCCCCACCCACCCATCCATACCCCTATTTAATCAGAAAGCGGAACACAGTTCCGGCCCGTGATTTTCAGTGACATTTCTAAATGACTAAACTATGACACTGCAATAGCCGATAGTACTGGCTGATTGTTATTGCCCTGTCTTCTGTTCCACTTATCTGTTGACAGATTGGTCTTGAAGTGGAGTAGAGATATGATAGTAAATGAGAAATTAAAGACATTCAAAGGCAGGGGACATGAGAGTGAAGTCCTTTGAGGTTGTAGACTAGTCAGTGAAAACTCTATTGCGATGATTCTCAAACGAATTTTTTATTGAATGATTTGTAGCGTAGCTGTCTCCTAGTCCGTAACATTTTGATACATTGCTCATAGACAATTTAAAATGATTGATAATACAATACTAACTGTACCCTGCAAAACCTTTGCACAGAGTTATATTCCCACAGGTTTAATCAGTAGGCTAGGTTATTTTTTGGATTCGGGTAGATCCGATTTTTTTTTCATGATTGTATTTTAAACTGGAATACGGTTGTATCGATTCTTTACTTTCGGTTTAATGCAGAACCCAAAGCGCTATTATATTATTAGATAGGGCCTACCCTAAATATTTGGTTGAGATTCATACAGTGACCTCTTTCTATGAAGTCCTATTTTTCTGAAGTCGCTACACGGTCCCCGGTGTGCCCACTTTGAGCAACACTGCGCAATAAGTATTGAAGATATATTATAGAAGGAATGCGGTGTAGGTTGGGAGGGCTTTTGTCCTCCACGTCGGTTAACAACAGCATTCACCTTCTGTGACAAACAGGTAATTTAGCCTTCTTGGCCACATTAACACTGATGGAACGCAACAACTGGCTCCATGGTAAACATACATACCTGTTGGTTGTCTGTCTAGGGATCAAAACCAGTTCATGTATATATAATAATATATATATATATATATACACAATACACACATGGAAGTTGATTAGGCGACTTAAATATTAATGATGATTTGATGTAAATCCGACTGATTCAAAAAAAATTCCAGAATAGAAAGTGAAAATAAAATTTTAGAGAGAATAAAAGTGAGTGTAATGTGTAATTATGAAAACAGTAATATATTAATCTAAAATGTATGTAATAATCTAATCCTGAAAATAAAAAAAATACATCTTCTAGCCTCACTGAAGACGGAGAGTGAGAGAGAGAAGGGTACAGATTTATTTTGTATTAAGGACTTTCGTTTTCAAAATCAGCATCAAGGTGACTTAAATGGTCGACGAATTCACGAAACAAACTTTCCTTTAAACTAATATAATTCAACCGAAGATACTACAAACCCAGATATCACCGTATTTACATTCATAAAAAAAAGGTCACCGATGTAAATGACCCTAAAATGGGTTAAGAGTTAAATTTCCTGCGATCTATGAGACTTCAAAGTATTAACATAAAAATATTTAAATGCGTGTACAAAGATATTCTCGGTTAACGTGCTACCAATTTCCCCCTGCTCCTGATGTAAACATCGTAACGTTAAATGACAAACACTTTGTTCCATGGTTTGTAAAATGAAATAAAATCTACCAATTTTGAGCATACTGTCAATTCTTGCGGTGAAATGTGCAAAGTGATTGCACAAAAAATAAATAATTGTGAAGGCTATTTATGACCGTTCTATTGATTTGGGAACTTTTCTTGTGCTCTGACTTCTAAAACTTCGATTATCTACGATATGTCATGGTTTCAATGACAAATTTGTCAATGATAGCTCATTCAATTTTGTCATTTTATTTTTGGTTTAAGTGTACGCTTAGCCCTTTTCTCTTTACAGCTGCAAAAAAAAAATTCTTTTCACCTTTGGATAATTCCAACCTTCAATCTGTCAGAATGAAATAACAAATTTGTGTACCCCGCCCACTTTTCAAAATGGATTTGATCACATAGCGGCAGTTCAAACATAAAGTTATTTTTAGTAAAGTTCTAAAATAGATTTGTATTTGTTTGTTTGTTTATTTGTTAGCACAGGTGCTGAACTCTTATGAATAGTTTCGTTACTTTCAATCTTCGAGATTTTTTTTCATACATTTCTGAAGTAATGACAGAACCAACCAGAATAATGAGAGAAAACTGACAAGTGTTGCACGTACACGGGGAAAGGAGGGGGACGGTTGGTCGTGCGGTAAAGGTCCCCAGTTCGATCTCCGGATATTTCATGTCATAGCTAAAATCCACCGCTATATCTCCCGTGGTGCATCCACGGCCATTGCACTATCGGCTCTGGTGGGGATGAAAGAAGGGCACCATAAAAACCGTCCCAACAGTTCCTTACAGGATCTAAGAGACATTCCATCTCATCCTAAGAGGAACTTTACACACAGACATAGACACCGGGAACGATTGGCAATTTCATGGCAAGCCTTGGAATAAAAATAAATTTGCTCAGTATGACATAAGGTTTAACAGTGTATCAATGCTGTTTTAATGCTGATCCACAAATAGCCGTGTATTTGTTAAGTTTTATTGATTGAGACCGATATGACGTAGATCGCTTATGATTACACTCTACTTCTTACTATTGTCGAATGGGAGATAATATATGGTGTGTCCGCCTAAAGATTTCAGTATAGTTAGACCAATGCTCCATAGCGGTTGTGTTTTTTACAGGGTTTGGTTGCTAGCCCTACGACTCCCCCTCCCCTCGCCCAGCTTACTCTCACAGGGCTTGGGACATGGCAACGACAGAGGCTCTGCAAGGAGTTCAATGAATTCAATAAGTCTTGTAAACTATAGCTAGAAAGTCAAAATAATTCTGCCCGTATCGTTGATTCAACTAACTAGATTAAAAGTTCAAACCAACAGTAGCGAAAGTTCAGTTTACTTGTACCCGTGGCCACCATAAAAACAAAACAATGTCACAGCCATGTAAATCTTAATGCACTCGACCAGATAATTCGAAATAGCTACTAGGATGCGTCAACTGTAAACAGGTAAGTTAGAACATGACGTCAGTACAGCAACCAATCAAATTGCTCGAATGCCATTGCCTCTCTGCACAGAGTAAGTAACTAAACCAAAAAACCAACAGTCACATTTTTTAAGAAGCTGTCCCCAACCTTCGGTTGCAGTGGCGTATTGAGGGGGGTGCAAGGGACATCATGCCCCGGGCACTTATCACATAGGGGCGCCAAATGGTATATTTTACATATAATATTAAATTGTTTTCGAATAAGGGGGGGAGGCGTTAATAAGGTACTGTGCACCGGGCGCGGGTTAAGCTCGCTACGCCACTGTCTGGATGAAGCTGGATTTATGCACCTTTAATCATGAGCACAAACACACAAGTCGGATGCTTTGATTTGATTTCAGCATGTACAACTAATTGCGCTAAATGTGTAGAATGTAACACACAATTTGGTTTTGATTTTAGGGATGCGCCAATCTATGATATTTAACAGCTTAAAGAGGCTCTCAATTGATTCCGCAGAATGAAAATCTGGGAAGTCGGGGGGGGGGGCGTGTTAAAATGTATGACGATTGCTGACATGGCTGTGTGTTTGTGAGATACGGGATGGGGAGAGGGAGGGGAGTTCCAATATAATTGGGCGTCAACAATATCTGCAGACGGTAACGGCAGCTCTGCAGACGATAATGGCAGCTTCGCATGTACGACAGTGATATTTATGACGAGTTGATTTGTTCATGAGCTCAAATTTGAATATCTAAGTTAATCAATTCGAAATGTGTTTATAAAAATGGTTGATTTTTGTACTGCGAAGGGAGGGAGGGAGGTGTGAAGGTTTGAAATGCCATTAAAATTGTTGACGTTATTAATGGGCGGTCCGAGAGTAACCAAGAGATAGCTAAATAAATTCAATTGATCTTTCTTTCTTTCTTTGTTCATATTAATGTTATGATCCGCCTGATACAGGGCCAATGTTGACATTTATTATTGTTATTTTTTTTTACAGCTAAACAGTCAAATTCTAATTTCGACTTTTCGTAATGAACTTTTCAAAAGCTTTTTTTCCCAGTAGTTAGAAAACAGAGACGTATATCAATATTTCAATTTATGAATTTCTGTTTTTTAACAGCCAGTTATATGTGTTACTGCAAATCATTAGACCTTTACATTACTCGCAGTACATAAATCATACCGAATGCGCATCGTCAATTTAAACCGATTTTTCCGAAGCCCGCCATATTTGTGGAATATTCTGTTGTGTATCAATGATAAGGTGCTAAACTATCAGAATTGAAAAAAAAAATTGGCGGCATTTCTTTTAGTCATTGAAAGAAAACTTTCAAAATAGCTATGCACTTTTTGTAAAATAATTGTTACTTTGATATTACTTGCGCTTCATTTGTTCATGAGTGTTTCGTGTAATAGCGCAGGTGTGTGTCGACGGAATACATAAATAAAAACAACACAAATGTAAACAACACAAATGTAAACAAAAAGAGTTTTTTTATATCTAGTTTAATTTTCAGCGGTCACAACATTCTAACGTATAACCTGCCAAATAATTACTACTGTTTTAAGTAAGTTTACGTTTTTATATCGAGAATTTTAATCTATTGATCGATGACCAGTGACGAAGTGAGGGTGAGGGTGCATCATGCCCCAGGCGCTACTTACAAAGGGGCGCCAAATGGTATATTTCAATGTAATATTATAAGGTTTTCGAATGGGGGGGGGCGCTAAAAAAAGGTATTGTGCCCCGGGCGCGAGCAGGCCACCGACAGAAAAATTCGGGCCCCTGGGCAGGGCTGTCACGTGCCCCCCCCCGTACTGATAATTTTTTTCAAAAGTTGATTGGCCAGCTCAGTCCGGGCCCCTAAAACTCGCCGGGCCCCTGGGCATTTGCCCCCCCCCCTTATCGGCGGGTCTTGGTGCGAGTTAAGCTCGCTACGCCACTATCGATGACCAAAAGACTATTACTATTGATTGGTAGCCATACCATTTGTAGATATATTCCATTATTTGACGATTAAAGAATATTGTGCCCTTACTGTGTTGAAATGAAAGTGATCAATCATACGCTCAGTAAACAATGTTTGTGTGTTATTCATATAGTATAAAACTGGGATTAACTAATCTGAGCAAACACTTGCAATTTGATTTGGTGACTTGAATATAAAAAAAATATCCAGATTAAAAGAAAAGAGGTGCACTTTGAACAATCAATTAAAGGAAGGTGCTAACCAACACACTAGACTCGGGGCATATTGCAGATAATGACAAATGTCAAAAATAGATGACACCTTCTGTATAAAAGTTCACATGTCATATAAGTTTACGCCAGACATGGGAGAGAACTAGGCAAAAAAAGGATCGGTAAAAGTTGTAGAACTTGTCTCCACCAATATACAAACAAATATATTTATAGAATTGAGGGATTTTTTATTTTTTTATAAAATCATGTTTACGTCGTTCTGAGCTTGAATGTCGCTGGCAGTGTCAGTTGACACACATGACATCCAGCATGACTCATGGCTGCGCAAGACTGTGCCATATTTTCATTTATGAAAACGTGTTCAGTAATAAATGTTGTCCGAATAAAAAAAGGTTAAAATAAAAAGAAAACTGAAGACGTAATACAAATAAGGTCAATAATCCCTTCTTCTTAGGCTCTACAGCCTATTTAAGGGCCCTGGCCTGCCATACGACTCTTCTCCAGGGCTCGATTTACCGCCGGGGGATGAACTGAGAACTGTCATTCCCGGCTCTGCTTTAGCTAATATATCCCTACCGGGGTTGAAACCATAGACATTTATCCCCGGCTCTGCAGAAATTTTTGTTCATCCCCGGCACTGGTTTTTTTCTTAAATCGAGCACTGCTCTTCTTCACATTTCCCGATCCATGGTCTTCTTCCTCCACTCTCTCACTCCTATGGCTTTAAGGCCTTTCTCCTTCTCCTCTAACCATCTGCTTCTTGGTCTGCCCTTAGGCCTTTTCTCATTGGGTGTTGCCTTATATATTGCCTTTGGACTTCTGTTGTTTTCCATTCTTTATATGTGCCCTACCCACCTCAGTCAAATAAAAATGAGGTCAAATGAGTTCCTGTTTTATATAATATAATAAACAAATTTAAAGAGCTCAACCAAAGTCAATGTATCGAATGCTAGTGATGACAATTTTTTTCAATTATAATAGGAGAAACAGACAACGTCTCAATGGGAGCCGGACAAAACACACGAAAGAACGGCATGAGGCTCGAATACAGTGACCAGGTTCATCTGAGGTCAGTCCCTGCTATAGGGTGTGACAGTGCCAGCACACAGTGCGCAACAATAGCAGTTTGTTGATGATTTAAAGTGTGACGTAAAACCAAATATATTAAAAAGTGAGGTAAAACCATATTTAATAAAATGTGAAGTAAAACCATATTTATTAAAGTGTGAAGTAAAACCATATTTATTAAAACGTTAAGTAAAACCATCATTATCAAAATATTAACTAAAACCATAATTGCCTATTCGACGAGAGCCACATTCTGGTTTTCCATGAAGTAAAACGAGCCATGCCATAGTCAATTTATGAAGATTTAGTGAGAATAAGGTAATTGAATGATAAACGAAACTGGCTTATTTGGAGCCGGACCAGATTTAAAAGAAGAGCCACATATTGCTACCATTGGCCAATGCAGTCAGAGCCGTCCTAACAGCATCACGGACCTCAGAGAGTAGGCCAAACCCTTAAAACGAATCAGTGTACCAGGTCCCGTTGGAGCCATGTGTTGAGCCAGTAAGGCTGCAGTGGAAGTTGGAAGTACTCAGTGTTCCTATATGTAAATATATTATCATTATCTTGAGTGTTGCTATTGCTGCCATGAAGCAAGCGTCTACAAACTCCATGCGTCATTAAATTGAGAAAAAAATGACGTCAGAGTTTATCCTCATAATAACCTGTTTTTTTTTTGTTGTTTTTTTAAATCCGAGGTTGCCAACTTTTTCCCCGAAGTATTTTTCAGAAAAAAAAAATTAAGTTTTTTTTTTAATTAGCAATGTAGCTTAAAAAAAAAAAAGCAAATAACAAACAAACAAATAATCACTTTGTTTATCTGTTTGGGGAGAAAAATCTTCAACTTAGATGGCATTTTTATATATATATATATCTAGATGTCTGAAAAAATACCTAGACCTAGATATAAAACATTTAAGTTGGCAGCCCATGTTTTTTTAATGTTCAGCTATGCAGTAAATATGTGGACATGTAGGACGTACATGTCAAACACTTTATTGTTTGGTCTCTTGAGCTTCATGGCAACACTGTGGTGACGGGGAGTGTACAAGTAATGACGTCTACTGAAGAACATGGCAAAGAGCGACCGGTCACCACGGGTACACAGTTTTAAATTTAAAGCTTATTTGAGGCCTAACATAACATCATCAGTAAAGTAAAAAAAAATAAATGAAAATGTATTTAGTCAAACCGCTAGATGGTGATTCCCAAAGTGTGGCACGCGTACCTCAGGGGGATACGCAAAAAGTTAGTCTGGGGGTAAGTTCTGCATCGGACTGAGGATACTTGGTAAACATGCACGGGTAAAGCGAAAACAGTGAAATGAGGAGAAACCAGGGGTGTAAAAACAATGTATGAATGTCGTTTTTAGCGCATTTTCGAGAAGTCGAATGCGCTATTGTTTCCGTTCTGTCCGTCTGTCATCACCCCAGATCTCAGGAACCATAAGTCCTAAACCCATGATGTATATACTTTTTTTTTGTAGGTCTTGGCCTGCCATTCCTGCATTAAAGTCCATTTCGCGATCTGACCTTTCCAAAATTTACAAATATTTACTGAAAGCTAACATACGTACTGATACATAACACGAAAATGCGCTAACACGTCCTGTGTCCAGAATGGAACAGGCTTAAGATGCTGGTTCTTTTTACTAGGGATAATCAGAATTACGAAAATCTAAAAGAGGGGTATACAAATATCGAAAGTTTGAGAAACACTGCGCTAGAACAACGCCGAGAAAGAATTTACCTGGGACACTGGGCAAGCTTTGGCATTGTGCTAACAGCTCATAATAAATATTTTCAAAGGTCAAATTCTACCGTACAACCTGCCAACTACTTGCCACTGTCTTACGTAAGTCTAGGTTTTCGAACGTGTTTTATAATTTCAATAGATCAATGTCTGCCAACTAACGGTCGTTAGAGCGAGCAAGTCAACCGCGGAATTAATTACTTTTGACAAGCTTATATAAAAATCTGATTGTCAAATATTTTTCATTTGTATTGTGACATTTCGTTTGGGCACGGAAGTTAATCTTATGTCAAATTATGCTTCAAGGCTGGGTTTAAAATTATTTTTTTGATATGGATTTTTTTTTTCGGACTGAATAATACTTCTTCAAGTAATCTGTAACGGACATCTTGTTTTAAAAATTAAATATATGCATGCCTATCAATTTTTTTTCATTTATTTGTCTATCGTTAGCTTTAATTATTATCCAATGTGTATTTGATTCATTATTATCCAGTGTCTATCTAATTCATTATTATCCAGTGTCTATCTATTTCAGTATTATCCAGTATCTATCTAATTCAGTATTATCCAGTGTCTATCTACTTAAATATTATCCAGTATCTATCTAATTCAATATTTCATGTCAAAAGCGAAGTTTTGTTCTGTCGCTGTATCGCCCCCCCCCTTTCGTCGCCAAAGGGCGAACTTAACAAACTGGGCGAAATCCTATGCTCGCACCCCCCACACCTCCCACTGCTAAACGAAACCTTCCCTGTTCAATCTCCTCTAATGCTATATGTGCCCGAACCATTATTTTAGTCTAGGGCCCACAAGTAAGACCGTGCACAGCCCCAACGGACGAATTGTACTAATTAAGAATTCAAAGCAGTAAAATAAA
The DNA here is from genome assembly GCA_021962125.1 of Bulinus truncatus. Taxonomy (NCBI): domain Eukaryota; kingdom Metazoa; phylum Mollusca; class Gastropoda; family Planorbidae; genus Bulinus; species Bulinus truncatus. The sequence goes on along the minus strand of JAGDYQ010000376.1, from coordinate 88,233 downwards.
GAATCAAGAATTTATTCCCAGAAATCGGAGACCCAATATGGGTCTTGGGGTCCCCCGAAAAACTCCATATGAACTTCTCCATTGATGGCATGAACCTTTTCTACTCTATAACAGTGAACGATTATAGCAATCTACATATGACTGCCTTACATTTGCACAGAAGTACGATATAATCCAAATATCCGGAGTCAAGTAGTTCCCCCTATCAGAAAATATTTTGTCAACAAAAAGTCTCCTACCCTAACCCCCAGGAAAATTTTTTTTCCTTGAGTAAAAATAATTGAATCCTTTGAGAGTGACTCCTGCTAATCCTATTGTTGCAACACTTCAAAGACGCCCTGGGAGGGGAAAAAGTTGCACCCATCTGACACACAAATACTCTCACGATTAAGCGTATCATGTGTGCATTTTACGCATTTCTCCCGTGAAACTCTCCTTCCTGCACGGAGTTAATAGAGATTATTATTGGAGGCATTGTGAGTTGGAATTTCCGATCCGTTGTTTGCTGTGTCAGTAGAATTGAAAAAAAAAACATTATATAGCTTGCGTACTTTTTCGTTGTAAGATTAAAATGTCGACTACGATGCAGGAGGCTCTCTCCCCGTCAGACTACCTTAGGGCTAATAGCAACTTCAGACAAGTGAGAAATCCTGCCTCAGAGGGTGGGGGTACTTTTTTTTATTTTTTAATGGCGACTACAATGGGTTCATAAGTGTGACAGAAAAACTAGCACTAGGAGAATACATTAGGACTCAGGGGTGGGCAAACTTTTTCTACGGAGGGCCACATTGAAAACTTGATTGTTATTGGCGGGCCGCATATATGTGTTGTCTACTTCTATTACAATTTACAACGCATGAACATATGAATTAAAGATAATAACCTTTTATTACACATGCACATTACATTTTAAAACAAGAACATATACATGCATACGAGCCGCACAATATACTCTGATGGGCCGCATGCGGCCCGCGGGCCGTAGTTTGCCCACCCCTGCATTAGGTCAAACTCACGGAATATAATTCATGCAGAAAGCGCATCACTTACCAAGGACTAACACAAAAAAAAAAAGCCACCACTTACGTCCGTTTCCAACGTTAATAGTATAGCACACATATCTATGGTAGCCCCTAAATATTGATACACAGTGGAATTATGCATACATTTGGCGACTTTCCGAAAAATCAATTTAAATTGACGATGGGCATTCCGTGTAATTTATATTTTGTGGTAGAACCTTAGCCCATTGGATGACATGTTATATGAATAAATATAAAGTAAATGTATTTAACTCTGAGCGGGTCGGGTCAGACAGCCACAATGCCCCTGAATAAAGGACAACCTACAAAGGTAGGCGCTGAGAAACGTGTAAAGAAAAGGACAAGGAAAGCCGTGGGATCATCATGACGTGGTTAATCACTTTGCATACCCATAAAAACGGCCCTAGATACAGGCCTTACATTTCATATGAAAGTATTGAAGTTACAATGAGCTTAATATGGAATCTATACATTGTTATTAAACCCTAAAGATGGAACTACACTTTGGTTATTAAACCCTAAAGATGGAACTACACCTTAGCTATTAAACCCTAAAGATGGAACTACACCTTAGCTATTAAACCCTAAAGATGGAACTACACCTTAGCTATTAAACCCTAAATATGGAACTACACTTTAGCTATTAAACCCTAAAGATGGAACTACACTTTGGCTATGAAACCCTAAAGATGGAACTACACTTTGGCTAGTAAACCCTAAAGATGGAACTACACTTTGGCTATGAAACCCTAAAGATGGAACTAGACTTTAGCTATTAAACCCTAAAGATGGAACTACACTTTAGCTATTAAGCCCTAAATATAGAGCCACTATCCAGCTTTCAATGGGTACCTGACTAAAGTTGGGGTAGTAAAGGAGGCTGGGCGCTGTGATAACCACACAACCCCTTTAAATGCGGGGGTTACGGAAACATGAACTCTACACTTCATCTGCCCCGACGGCCCTTCAGGGCTGAGGGAACTCTATTAATACTATTATTAAACCCCCAAAGATGGAAACAACAAACCCTTAAGATGAAACAACTATCTGGTTTTTTTTTTCAACCATGAAGAACAACCATTTCGCTATTAAATCATACATATATTCAGGTATTTTTTATATACAACGTCAGTAAAATGGCAATGGTATATTCAATGCGCAGTGGGAGGGGAGAGGGGGGGTGCGAAATAAAATACGTCACACTTGTGTGATGCGCTTGGCGAATGCGATACTTTCCGATACAGCTGATAGACCTAACACAGTTACATAGAGTGGAGACGGTACTTCAGATACAACATGAGTCAACGTACAGCGATGCTCTAAAACTTGTAGAACTTCTGTAGACGTCATCAATCTATCTGTTTGTTTGTGTCCTCGTGTAGATTGACAAAATGGGAAATTATCTGGGTGGGACAAGAATGTTTGTAAGCAAAGATGTTTATGTGTCAATGTGTGTTTGTAGGTGAAGCTGTTTATTTGTCCATGTGTTTTTGTAAGTTGAAAATCTGCAACTAGAAAGTTTTGTAACAGAGAATACTTTGACTTTTTTTTAACATTTTGGAATTACCAACTTCATTTTTGACAACTGTTGCCCCAGACAATTGGACCAAAAATAAAGAGTTTCAACAGGCTTTAAAATATGTAGAAAGTCTACGAGTTGATAATGATACAGCAGAAAGAGGAATAAAACTAATTCAGGATTTTAACTGTTCAAGTGTAAAAAATGAAGAACAAAAGCAATTCTTGATGCAGGTAGCCTCTGAACACAGGTCAAAGTTTCCTTTGCCACAGAAATCTTTGTTGATCGATGGAACCAAGTTGTCAAAAAACAATAATTAATAAACTTTTTATTTCGATACAATGCAATAAATTAGGAACCTGAAACACTAATTATTATTTAGAATTTTTTGAACTATAATCAAGATTTTTTAAAATACTTTTTCTTTACCATAGTGAATGGAAATATGTTATTATATACCAGAAGCTTAGAACTTTATTCTTTAATTGTTTTAATATGAAAACAATAATATAAATAATTTAGTTTTAAAAATAGACCATGTTTTTTTTTATTAATATACATTAAAAGTAAAAATATAATGTTGTATTTTAACATTATTAATCATTTTAGATTGCCCACTAATAACCCGAAAAATATAAAAACTTGAAGTTGATGAGCGACCTTTAAAAGTTATACAATCATGCCCAAACTTCACAATTGTTATTATTACACATAATGTCACAAAATGAAATGGTACCATCAGAGAAGTATTAAAAAAAAATTTTGCACCACCCTAATATATATATATATATATATATATATATATATATATATATATATATATATACAGTGGATTCCGCTTAGTTGGGACACCCGCTTATTTGGGACAAAGCTCAAAGAAACCAAACCAAGAAGCCAATAGTAAATTTGGATTTTTAATTGGGACAGCCGCTTAATTGGGACAAAAAGCCTCAGTCCCAATGTGTCCCAATTAAGCGGAATCGACTGTATATATATATAAATGTGTGTGTGTGTGTTTGAGGGGAAGACAATATGAATCATAATTTCTCGTGTGTATGTGTGTGTTGGTATTGCCAATATTGTAGGTCTTGTTATAGTTGAAGGTGATGTTATAGTCGATATTGTAGGTCATGTTAAAGTTGAAAGGAGATGTTACAGTCGATATTGTAGGTCATGTTAAAATTGAAAGATGTTACAGTCGATATTATAGGTCATGTTAAAATTGAAAGGATATGTTACAGTCGATATTGTAGGTCATGTTAAAATTGAAAGGATATGTTACAGTCGATATTGTAGGTCATGTTAAAATTGAAAGGATACGTTACAGTCGATATTGTAGGTCATGTTAAAATTAAAAGGAGACGTTACAGTCGATATTGTAGGTCATGTTAAAATTGAAAGGATACGTTACAGTCGATATTGTAGGTCATGTAATAGTTGAATGTGATTTCATATTGGATGTTGTAAGTGATGTTGTTGTTTAATGATGTAGGTGAAATGAAATGCTGGTATAGGAATTCATTCTAGAATTGCATCTTTTGACACAGTGAGGACCCCCTGTTGGTCGTTTAGTTCAGTGCCCCCCCCCGCAATCCTCGGTCCGTGGATCAAATGGTACTGGGCCGCACCAGAAACATTAAACTGTTTCCTTTTTTTTATTTACCGTGGTGGTATTTCTCACGACGTTACCATGGTAGCGAGATTAAACCATGAGCTGAGCGGCTGGTAAGCGGCGACGGCGTTGTAAAGGAAAACAAAACTGTAAAATATCAATGATCAACGTCCCCCCTTCCTCTTACCTCAGCGGGCCGCGGAGAAATTATCAAAAGTTGACCGTTCCGTGGCGGGAAAAGGTTTTCGGGAACCACTGGTCTTGTTTTACTTATACAAAAAGAATTGCTTTGTTCTGTTTCACTCTTCTTCCATTACCAAGACAAAGTTTCTATATGTTTTACTTTCTGTTTCATGTGGCGTGTCTCAAACTTTTTAACTTGACGACCTGTTTGGTAAACAAATTTGACCTCTGACCCAACTTTCTTACGATCTGCCCCGCCCCCCTCTTTAAAAGTGTATGGACTTTCAGATGAATGAATGGGACTGAGCCAGGGAAACAAACAAACAAACAAACAAGGTGTCAACGGAGTACTGTGGTAGACTGTAAGGCAGATAAACGACCTGAACACAACAGAGTGAACAGGAAGTTGGGCCGAAACTCTGGTTATTGAAATTGGTTGCACTTCCCTAATCCACAATTAGCTTCAGAATAGATTGTAGCTTTGTAAAGTAAACATCATATGATTCAGCCGAAATGGTTTAAAACTTTCTTTCTCTTTCCGTGTCTCTTTCTGTCTCTCTCTGTCCCTCTGTCTCTCTCTTTTTACCCCTATCTCTCCCCCTTCCACTCTCTCTCCCCCTCTCTCTGTTTCCCTATGTCTATTTCTCGATTTGTCTCCCTATCTCTTCCTGTCTGTCTCTTTCTCTCCCTCGCCATCTTTCTCAATCTCTGTAAATAAATTTACCTCTCTCTCTCTCTCTCTTTATATATATATAGGGCCAAAAAAAGTAAGAACATCATATAACATACGAATTTTTAAAAAAATATAATTTAATTAATTGTATTGTTTCATGTAATTTTGTTTGCAAAGTATTTAGCCAATCAGAAATCATGCTCAATGTGTCCTCCCTGCTTATCAACATTTTTTTTTCTAAGCGTACAGCAAAACAAACTTTGATATACTTATATTACCGCCTACGCAATATTCATATTTTTTTGGCCCACTCTGTATATTTATATATATATATATATATATATATATATATATATATATATATATATATATATATATATATATATTTAGCTAAAAGTTGGTCGGTGTGGGTAATTACTTCTAAGACTGTTGGTTTGATGTGTTCACAAGCGTAATAGAGCCCTAAACGAAAAAAAGACATAAACAACATTTTTTTTTACATTTGGCTTTGTGGTTATGAAGTAAGGATTCAAGTTGCTGATAGAAAGTAGGATCCCCCCACCCCACCGGCACGCGGCCGTTGAGCAGACCGTCAAATCCGCCTTTTGGGTGTACGCTTTTTACATTGTGATGGCCCTCCTACAAGTACACACTACTGCCTCTAAGTTGCCCAATATTTGAGCCAGCACTGTGTGGCATAATTAGGCTGGGGGGGGGGCGGGCGAACCGTTCCAGGCGGCTCGTAATTTTACGACAAACAGGGGCGGCACTTGTTACTGGAAGGAGGCGGGCATTTCTTTTAAAAAAAAAAATCCTGCCCCGGTTGTCTCTGACTCTGGTTACGCCACTGTGTGCCCGCCTTCTCACACACACAGCCCTACAGGTCGAATAAGCGTTTAGCCTAATCATCAAAGACTCCACACCAGGTCGCCTAAATGACCTTAATTAAGAAATAGGTCAGGCCGGCAACACGCAGCGTCACACACGTCGTCAAGAAAAGTGAACACTCCCCCCAGAAAGTAATCCAGACAGATTTAAAAAGGTAAAGAAAATAAAAATATATAAAAAAAACTGCAAAAAAGCTAGTGTGGTCTGGTTAAACTGCATTCAGGCCACTCAGCGGTTTGATTGACGTGTTTTCTCCTTATGTGTATAACTAGAACTTAAAAAGAGCAAACAATCCATCCTTAGTTGTTGTTTTTTTTTCGGAAAGAAATATATAGTGTACATTTTTAGAAAGACAAAACTTGTATATTTTCTTTTCGAGTTCATGTCGGATTTAAATATACATAACACTTTAGCAGTGGCGTATCTAGGGAGGGGGGGAGGGTCTGAATTCGAAAGTCCCCCTGGCCCCAGCTTGAGGGGGCCCCCAAACATAACTCTACATTAAATATTAAGTACATTATTTCATGTCATGATATCGAATGTCAAAATGCAGGGCCCCCCTAAGAGGCTTAGCCCCCGGGGCCCACAAATCCCTAGATTTGGCACTGCACTTTAGTAGAAGTAAATAAAAGCAAAAGTAAGTAAAGTTCCCTTAGCCCTAAAGGGCCATCGTGGTAGGTGAAGTGTAGAATTCATCTGTTTCTGTAACCCTCGGCATGTAAAGGGATTGTGTGGTTAGCACAACCCCCACTTCAGTGAAAACAGACTTGCTATTTATTTATCTATATTTTTTTTTGTACAAATAGAACCGGATTGAAAAAAAAAAAACAACATAAGTGAACAAAACAAATCTTTACTTGGCAAAGATGTCAAATCAAATCATCACTACATCGCATTCGCATAAATAACTCTAAAATAAATAATGACGTGATAAACAAGGGTCACATGTCGCTTGTCCCGGACACGTCACAAGCTGCTGTCACATGACCTTGTTCATCTCTCCCTGTCATGTCACAACGTGCAGTAACCGATTTCTTCCTCTTACATCGGAGAACAAAAGTCAAGCTAACAATAAAGTCAAGCTAACAATAAAGTCAAGTCAAGCTAACAATAAAGTCAAGCTAACAATAAAGTCAAGCTAACAATAAAGTCAAGTCAAGCTAAAAATAAAGTCAAGCTAACAATAAAGTCAAGCTAACAATAAAGTCAAGCTAACAATAAAGTCAAGTCAAGCTAACAATAAAGTCAAGCTAACAATAAAGTCAAGTCAAGCTAACAATAAAGTCAATCTAACAATAAAGTCAAGCTAACAATAAAGTCAAGCTAACAATAAAGTCAAGTCAAGCTAACAATAAAGTCAAGCTAACAATAAAGTCAAGCTAACAATAAAGTCAAGCTAACAATAAAGTCAAGTCAAGCTAACAATAAAGTCAAGCTAACAATAAAGTCAAGTCAAGCTAACAATAAAGTCAAGCTAACAATAAAGTCAAGCTAACAATAAAGTCAAGTCTAGCTAACAATAAAGTCAAGCTAACAATAAAGTCAAGCTAACAATAAAGTCAAGCTAACAATAAAGTCAAGTCTAGCTAACAATAAAGTCAAGCAGAGGCGTACCTAGGGTGGGGAGAGGGGTCCGAATTCGAAAGTCCCTCCGGGCCCCAGCTTGACGGGGGCCCCCAACATTTTTTCCTTTAATATTTAGTATATTATCTCATATCATGGTGTCAAAATGCAAGGGCCCCCAAAGAGGCCAAGCCCACGAGACCCTAAATCCCTAGGCCCGGCACTGAAGTCAAGCTAACAATAAAGTCAAGTCAAGCTAACAATAAAGTCAAGTCAAGCTAACAATAAAGTCAAGTCAAGCTAACAATAAAGTCAAGTCAAGCTAACAATAAAGTCAAGTCAAGCTAACAATAAAGTCAACTCCAAGAAGAAATACAACGGGCCAGTCAGCTTCAAAAAAATATTGTAACTTAGGACTCACTTACTTGTTGGGGTGGGGGTAGGGGGTAGGGTTGGGTGGCGGGGGGGCGGTTATAGAAACGTATCTTCGGATAACTCACTTTTTATTTTATTTCTGTGCAGACGTTTTTTAAGTTTGTTTAGCGTTAATTTAAATATAATTTTTCATATTTTTTTTCCATTTTAGAAGATTATGGAACGTATCCATAATTTATTTCATTATAACCCAATTCCATTAAATTTTATGCGATTTTTTTTTATTCATGATTGGTTTATGTGATATGATTGGTTTATGTGATATGATTGGTTTATGTGATATGATTGGTTTATGTGATCGTGTGATTAATGTAGCCTCCACATAGATACGTGACTGCTTATTACGGCTAGGGGGCTAATGAATCAAATAAAAGCGAACGTAAGCAAAGTGCTGCAATTAAGACAAAAAAATTTAAAGAATTTCATTATGATTAAAATTATATCCATACATTCATCCATCCATCCAACATCTATCTATCTATCTATCTATCTATCTATCTATCTATCTATCTATCTATCTATCTATCTATCTATCTATCTATCTATCTATCTATCTATCTATCTATCTATCTATCTATCTATCTATCTATCTATCTATCTATCTATCTATCTATCTATCTATCTATCTATCTATCATTTGTCTGTTTTTAAATGCAGGCCTTTATTTTGGTGTACATTTTATTCTGTATGTGTATTTCTATGTGTACTTCTATCCCCCACCTCTATTTGTCTGTCTGTCATTCAATCGATGGACTACTCAGTAATGTTATCTTGAAACTAACAAGAGCTTGCAGTTTTAAAACAGATCCGGTCAACCCCACACGGTTGTGTGAATTCGGATACCAAGTAATGCAGAGGCGGATTGAGGTAGGGCGAGACCTGCACAAAGCGTAAAATTTCTTTTTACTGTAATCAATTTTATATTTCCCTCTCCCAAATTCGATGTGTGATGTCCCTGTAAGGATCAGATGAAATCTCGTAGATCCTATAAACCACTGATGGGACGGTTTTTGCAGTGCCCTTATTTCATCCCCACCATTGCCGATAGTGCAATGGCCATGGAGGCACCACGGGAGATATATCGAGAACTTGAGCCAAGACCTGAAAGGTATACAGTTGGACTGTGCGGAATCCGTTAACAAGTCACGTGCCATTAATAACGTCAGTAAAGAGTGGAGCTAGAACTTACAGAAACATTAAAAATAACGGAAGTCATTGTTATACAATCATGATACGTTCCATGGTATACTGAACAGTGGCCCCAACCGACATTTTGTTGAGTTGAATGGGGAGGGGGCGGGGGGTGTGTGGGGGGGGCTAGGCTACCCTTGAAAGTTTTTTCCCCATTAATTCATTTTTTTTTAAATCCCCAAATCTTGTTTATAGACATATTGTGGTTCTCGTTCAACTCATGGATGACCACACACGACATGTTATCTTTGCTGGGATTCCTATCCAGTCGGAACGTGTTCCTGCTGGTTCACTAGCTGCTTCTTCCTTATTTTGTTGTTTTGCACTTTTAGAATTCCAACAGATTATTTTTAGCTAAAATGACGTCATCCAGATACAATCCATCAGAATAAACGCATAGGTTGTTTCTTTAACAGATATATTACAGTTCAGTAAAATCCTTACATTCCTAAGTCTGAAAGTGTATTATATTTAACCCTGTAATACCCAGAGATACATTAGATAGCATGTCACTGTAACTCTACTGTAGCGAGTTCGTTTACTTTTTTTTTTCCCCTAGGAGTTTCGTTTGTTTTACGTGGCGAATAAAGAGTGCTCTTTAATTGAGGGTACTACGGGGTGTAGGGCAAAGTTTGCACTTGAAAATAAGTTTTTTTTTTCCACCCATCTTCTGAAACCAGATTAACCCATTGGGTGTGTGTGGGGGGGGGGGGAGAGGGGCGAATAGTCCACACCAACTTTGTGTCAATGTATGTCAATTGTCAATGTGTGCCGATGGGTGTGATTATGTGTGTGAGTGCTGTGTGTGTAGACGGGGGAGGGGAAGGGATTCATTTGGTGCGCATTTTAGTGTGTACGTGTGTGCGTCATTCCACACGTTGGCTGATTGTGGCAATGCCCTTTTAAAAGTGGCGCATTCTTCACACTGCAATACTCCATGACACAGGGGTCGGCGAACTTTTTCTTTTAATCCTTTCACCCTCCATTCAGGGCTGTCTTAGTATCATTATGGGCTCCAGGGACGCTACGCTAACAAATTCAAAGAATGAAAAAATACGAAACTGTCAATTACCCCTTCGCCTACATATGCCATCGGTACTCAAATTGTGGGTCGGGATCAAATTGAAATTTATAATTAAGGAGTTAAGATTCTAATTATGCTTTAATTACAATTTTTTTTTGTCTCTATATTATATACAACTAAATAAATCAGCAAACTAAAAAAGATTGAAATCAATGTGTAAAATAAACGATGATATTTCCCTTTTTCTGTTTTTATTTTGTTTCTAATTAAGTGGGGGGGGGGGGGCGGAAACAACAAAGCAGTTGTCATCAGTGGTGCCGAGAGCTAACACGGGCCCCAGGGCAGGACATCATTGCGGGCCCCTTAATAAAAAAAAAGTCGTGAAAAAATTGACATGGTCGGGGCGGCCGGGCCCCCCTGGCAATGACCCCCTTGCCCCTCCTCTCGGCGTGCCTGGTTGTCATAGTGGGTCACGAAGCGCGCAACAATTTTAGAACCATCGGCCTATGCCATGTTTTAAAAAGTGTGAAACATGCGTCACAGTCATAGGCTGAAGTATCCCAAAGGCAGGTCGATGTGTCTCATGTAACACTTACATACACATCTGATCGACATTACACTTACATACACATCTGATCGACATTACACTTACGTAACACTTCAAATATATGTACCTGGACAATATATCATTGATGTGGCCGTTACATTTGTAATCTTTTGGTAAAGACGATGGTGTGGTTAAACTTAAGAATAACAAAAACAACAACAACATGTCAATTGACGTTATTTGTGACACCTTGTGTCTAGCCACGGGTCTCCATCAAGTAGTAACAAGTGGGGGGACATATAAAATTCATGCACTCAAGAGATGACATCATAACCTATCTCTCTGACTATGGTGGTCTAGATGTCTAGGTTTAGAGTATCTAGTATCTGGTACCTAGGTCCAAAAGTCGCTCTAACGATTTTGTGGGCAAAGGTAAAGGTAAATGTAAATGTGTGGCACCCACTAAAAGGTAAATTGTGGCACTTACTAAAAGGTAAATTGTGGCACCCAGGAAAAGATTAATGTGTGGCACCCAGTTGGTTTACATATGTTGCTCTTACGCCCAGTTGGTTTACATATGTTGCTCTTACACCCAGTTGGTTTACATCTGTTGCTCTTACACCCAGTAGGTATACATATGCTGTCCTGAGACCCAGTAGGTATACATATGCTGTCCTGAGACCCAGTAGGTATACATATGCTGTCCTGAGACCCAGTAGTATACATATGCTGTTCTGAGACCCAGTTGTATACATATGCTGTCCTGAGACCCAGTAGTATACATATGCTGTCCTGAGACCCAGTAGGTATACATATGCTGTCCTTACACCCAGCAGCACTACATAATGTTGCTCTTAAACTCAGTTGTAAATTCATATGATAATAAAACCTGATACTTGACACACGTCCTCCACTAATTTTTTTCTTTTTCCATTCTAAATATCAACCGGTTGAATTCATTACGTCACGACAGTAACGTGTGTCCTACACCGTGGTAGGTCATTGTGACATTCGGAAGAAAAAACCCAACAACGTTAACTTAATAGGGTGTAAAGTAAGGAGTGACTTTACTAAAGATTTTAGTTAAACAAAATAACCGAGTGCAAAACTTTAAAATTTTTTTAGCTTCGTCACTAATGTTGCGGAAATGTTAATAGCTACAACTGAAGAATATATTGAGGCCGATAAGGTCGATGTAGACCCTCCCCCCCCCCCGGGAGCAGAAGTAAACTTCGTATAATTTTTTTTCTATCGCGGAAAAAGGCCGGGGGGGGGGCTCTCATAAAGTCGGGTCCCTCAAGCTGGGGCTCTCACAAATCGTGTATGGCCGGATATGGCTCGCTGTCTACAGTTTGCCCATAGCTGGGCTGGGCCAGCGTTTATCTAACTGAAGCCCACTCTCTACTAGGGAGACAATTTTACTGTTAAGAGAGGGAGAGGTTATATTATATTTCATCATTTAGGCTTCAGTGCACATATACATCTTCAAAACAAGGAACAGTTGTGTACATGTCGCACGGGGCTAAAAGACATTAAGAAAGGCTAAAATGAAGTATGGAAATGGGAAAGGTTGCGAAACACTGAGCCAGGCATGTCAGCTGAAAGCAACTTGATTTCTGATCAGTTGTACGATGATATAAATCAATAAATGGGCGTGGTGTGCTGATTTATCTCACGGGGCCTGACAAGGTTTCGTAATTACATTTTATTTTTTTTTCTTCACGGACGTTACAGTATGGGCCCATACCATATTAGTGTATACATAGTCGTTCTTGAGACTTTGATGGCCTTAAGCAGAGACTTTCGGATGCATTTAGGGGATCTTGACAAATATACCAGTTTTAGCCTTCTTATCTACAGGCTAATAGGAATTAATGCTTTAGGCCAGTTTATGGGGCCCTAGGCTATCGCAGTGTGCCTATTGCCTAGTGTTCTTATCGCAGTGTGCCTATTTCATAATGTGGCTATCACTAGAATGCCTATTGCTTAGTGTACCTATCGTCTAGTATACCTATCGTCAGGAGAGCCTATCGCCTAGTGTACCTATCATCAAGTGTGCCTATCGCCTAGTGTACCAATCATCAAGTGTGCCTATCGCCTAGTGTACCAATCATCAAGTGTGCCTATCACCTAGTGTACCTATCATCAAGTGTGCCTATCACCTAGTGTATCTATCATCAAGTGTGCCTATCACCTAGTGTATATATCATCAAGTGTGCCTATCACCTAGCGTATCTATCATCAAGTGTGTCTGTGTGTGTCGATCCATTCAGTTTAAAGTCACGTGTTAGTCTGCCTGTGGTATAGTAGTAGGCACCATATTATCCATTTTCCTCACTGTGTTAACATTCAATAGATCTGACTCTTCCACAAACTGGTTTCTGTTGATATGACATTATTTTTTCCTTAAGTTCCACTTTTCCAGCTGGAGCATATAACACCTCGGTCCGATTTGTTACCGGGTCGACACTACACAAGTGTTTGGTAAACAGTAACAAATGGTGTGTGTGTGTGTGTGTGTGTATGGTGGTTGAGTGTGTGTGTGTGTATGGTGATTGAGTGTGTGTGTGGGGTGCTGAAAGGGTGTTGCCTCAGTGTGTGTGTGTGTGTGTGTGTATAGGAGTGCGTGTGTGTGACAGAGAAATATGGTTTGCTGTAAAGCAGTGTTTCCCTAATTGTGGTACGCGCAGCCGTGGGAGTACTGGAAGAGTTTAGCGCGGGAGTACCAGCTGCATCGGTTTGAGAACAAGAAGTAAACATGCACGGTTATGGCGAAAACAATGAAATGTGGGGAAACAATGAAGTGTGGGGAAACAATGAAATGTGGGGAAACAATGAAGTTTGGGGAAACAATGAAATGTGGGGAAACAATGAAGTGTGGGGAAACAATGAAGTGTGGGGAAACAATGAAATGTGGGGAAACAATGAAGTGTGGGGAAACAATGAAATGTGGGGAAACAATGAAGTTTGGGGAAACAATGAAATGTGGGGAAACAATGAAGTGTGGGGAAACAATGAAGTGTGGGGAAACAATGAAATGTGGGGAAACAATGAAGAGTGGGGATACAATGAAATGTGGGGAAACAATGAAGTGTGGGGAAACAATGAAATGTGGGAAAACAATGAAGTGTGAGGAAACAAAGAAGTGTGGGGAAACAATGATCGTAAAAAACAAAATAGGCAATTTTATTTACTAGAGGTACACAGTGTTAGGAAAATATAAATGGGGTACACAGATGACGACAGTTTGAGAAACACTCCTGTAGTGTGATATAAAATTATAAATTAAGTTTCAGTGTCATATCTGGAGACCTGTAGCGGTGTACGTTTGTGTGTGTGTGTTTGTGTGTGTGTGTGTGTGTGAGAGAGAGAGAGAGAGAGATTGTAACTGACGTGTGTTGTAAAAGTATTTATATGTCGTTTGTGAAGACATGTCGGCAAGGCTGGAATAAAGATACAATGGGTCAAGTTAACTTATATGTGTGCAAGGGGTAAATCTATATCACAGTCATTCCCAGCTGTTTTAACTTGCAAGGCTCTTACTTAAATAATCAAGCATTATAACACAGCTTATATAATTACTAGGGTCAGTGCTAATGGATAAAGGGGACACATGTCAATGCTAAGAGCTCAAATGGGGACAACTGCAATACAATATGTAAATGAACTGGACAGTTCATTTCTTAATGACCACATATTTGGAGGATGGGTGGGTAACAGGCTTTAAACAATCCTCCTTAGTTTCTCTTTAACTTTTAACTACTACAAAATGAAATTTTAAAGAGCTTGCAAAAATAATTAAATAAAAACAGCAAGCCATTCTTTTGTATTAACCAATGGAAATTTATCATCCCTTACGGGCAAGTATTCTGACCATGATTTGATTTTTATGTGGGTTGTCCAATAAACACAAAGCGACGATCTGTATGTAGGTCGAGAAACACATGACCAGGTTTTGTGACATACTTTCCTCCTCCATACCTCCCCCATGATGTGCCCAGTTATCCGTTTTTAAAAGCCGGATACTTAATTAACGAACAAAATCATGGCAGTTCATATGGATATGCAAACTAGGCAATCGTTTAGGGGCCCAATGCAAAAAGCGGGGGGCCCCATTTTAGTATTAATTATTATCAAAGGTTAGTTTTTTTTTTTGTTTCACTCTGACTGACCGTAAAATTCATTTCTAATTCGTACTCTTTCATCTGGCAGTTCACTGTAGATGATGAGACAATTGATGAACTCTAGTAAATTGGTTTTGTAAGGGGCGTGATCTGATGACTGCAGCTCATCCAAGATACAACTGAAGCGAGATCTCTTCTTCTTGGCGTTCTGTGAATCACATTTAGAGGAAAAGTTAAAAAAAAAAAAAGTAACTGATAACTAATATTATACTTTAATCAATCTATTTATAATATACCATGGTCAAAACATTCGATAGTCCACAAAGACTTTTTGAAGTGATCGGTAATTGATATAACGTTACGAACATTTTTTGAGGATTTTTTTGTATTTCTCCAGTTTTTCAACCGCAATTTCTAAGATTATATATATATATGTGTGTGTGTGTGTGTGTGTGTGTGTGTGAACAACCAATAGAAAGGGTTAAGCATGTAGAAGACTGTAACGGTAGACTACTAAAAAGTGTAAGCCAAAGGCATAGACTCCCTGAGAAAACGGTTGTCTGTCCGGAGGAGTGGGGGGGGGAGGCTATGAGCATAAGATAATAACAGAAGTTAAAACTTGGGCCCCTCTTGTAACGGTGGCCCTAGTTGGCAACCTAGTTTACAAATCTTGAGAAAAAAAGTCCTTGAATACAGGAGATTAAAAAAAACAAGCAATTAAGCCTGTTCCATTCTGGACACAGGACGTGTTAGAGCATTTTCGTATTATGTATCAGTACGTATGCTATCTTTTAGTAAATATTTGTAAATTTTGTAAATGTTTATAAATTCAATTGTGTAATGCATATATCTGAAAAAAGATATTAAAAAGAAGTTTTCTTATATTTGAAAACAAAATTATTTTCTCTTAAATCTAACTACAAGTGGTTTGTGGTTACTGAAATAGGACTCATAATTGAAAACATTCGAAATTATAGTCATTTAATCGTCCGAAAACTCCGTCAATTGTTGCATAGCTCTGATACTTTCAATTAAACTCAGAACACAAGCTTACTATTTCATTTGATGAGTTTCTTAATAAATCTTGGTGAAACTACGTGCTGCAGTATTTCGCACCAAATGAACGGGCTATTGAACGTACAAGGTGTATATATATAATATATAAGCCCCTTAGGAGCCCTGAAGCCCGGCCCTCAGAAATCCTATCGCGAAATGAACTTTTGATATACACATGGCAGGCCAAGACCTACAAAATGATATATACATCATGGGTCTAGGACTTATAGTTGCTGAGATATAGCGATCCTTTATTAATATAGCTTATATAGTAAAAACCGGTACTAAGGCCCCTTTTACGGCCCTGATAGGTCAGATCGCGAAATGGAAAAAGTCATTTCTTGGCAGGCCAAGACCTACAAAATGATATATACATCATGGGTCTAGGACTTATGGTTGTTGAGATCTAGGGTGTACACGGACAGACGGACGAAAATGCTCTAAAAATAGGAACAACTGTAAATAACAACTGTAAAAGCTGTAAGTAACAACTGTAACAACTGTAAGTAACAATTGTAACAGCTGTAAGTAGCAACTGTAAGTAACAACTGTAACAGCTGTAAGTAACAACTGTAACAGCTGTAAGTAACAACTGTAACAACTTAGGTAACAAATGTAACAGCAGTAAGTAACAACTGTAACAGCTGTAAGTAAAAACTGTAACAGCTGTAAGTAGCAACTGTAAGTAACAACTGTAACAGCTGTAAGTAACAAATGTAACAGCAGTAAGTAACAACTGTAACAGCTGTAAGTAACAACTGTAACAGCTTTAAGTAAAAACTGTAACAGCTGTAAGTAGCAACTGTAAGTAACACTGTAACAGCTGTAAGTAACAACTGTAACAGCTGTAAGTAACAGATGTAAGTAACAACTGTAACAGCTGTCAGTAACAGATGTAAGTAACAACTGTAACAGCTGTAAGTAACAGATGTAAGTAACAACTGTAACAGCTGTAAGTAACAACTATAACAACTGTAAGTAACAACTGTAACAACTGTAAGTAACAACTGTAAGTAACAACTGTAACAGCTGTAAGTAACAGATGTAAGTAACAACTGTAACAGCTGTAAGTAACAAATGTGACAGCTTAAGTAACAACTATAACAGCCGTAAGTAACAACTGTAAATAACAACTGTAAGTAACAACTGTAAGTAACAACTGTAACAGCTGTAAGTAACAGATGTAAGTAACAACTGTAACAGCTGTAAGTAACAACTGTAACATCTGTAAGTAACAACAGTAACAGCTGTGATGATAGAAGGTTGCAGGACAACAAATCATGAAAACATGTCAACAAAAAACTAGCAGCTGTAATGGACGGATGTTTTAACTAAGTTTGTGAAAGTGGTTGACACCGATGTCGAAAGGTTTTTCACTCGTATCTTGAACAAACAGACTGACCCGATTCTTTGTAGGTTACGACGGACAACGCCGATAGACCAGGTGGCATACCGCAGTTTTGATCTGATCTGTCAACACCACCAAACGTACCAAAAACAACTTGGTTGTCTGTCCACTTGGGGCAAGGGTAACGCGACCAGTGCATGCCATTATCAGGTCAAGTTGACATTTCCAGGTAAACCTTTTGTTTGGAAAGGGGGGGGGGAAGAGGACAGTTACAAGTGGTCACCATTTAAAACGTGACAGTCTTAAGTGTTTAGTATCTCACTGGTTAGTTACTGAAACATACTGGCAGTTAATGTTTTTTTGGTCGAATCTTCGGAACTGGGACGACTTTTTGTCCCCCCCCCCCCCGATTCGGATCACTAGCAATTGGAGTCATATCTAGAAATCAGAACTTAATCCCTTCTTCAAGACGTTTGCATCCCAAGCCAGTCACGGTCTGAATCAATTGTTTCTGTAGTATTCCCATATACTAGATTAACTCTGTCTGGTCTTTAGTCCCACATACTGTTTAAAAAGGAATGTAAAGTAATTGATTGGCAAAGACACAAAGTTGTTTTGAAAAAAAAACACAAAACGGGAAGAAAAACTGTTATCGAATTCGGAATTAGCGGAAATCAGAAGGATGCTTTCAATACAGCTTACTATAAAAGCAAAGGTTATAATTAGTATAAAAGTGGTCGAGGCGCTAGCCGCTAGGGAAGGTTCTCAAAAAAAAAAATAATAATAATACACACGTTAAAATTCCATAGCAACGGTCAAATTCAAAATTGGTTCACAAGTTGTTCACAATTTTAGTTCAGATTCAATGTTCAAATTCTGAGATTTTATTTGTTAATGTAACAGCTCACCGTAACAACTGTCAGTGTAACCGTTCACCGTAACAACTGTCAGTGTAACTGTTCACCCTAACAACTGTCAGTGTAACCGTTCACCGTAACAACTGTCAGTGTAACTGTTCACCGTAACAACTGTCAGTGTAACTGTTCACCCTAACAACTGTCACGAAACGTGTACATCTGTAGAAGGAATTAAAACAAACTGGAAAGAAAAAGGGAGAAATAAGAAACTTGTAATTTAAGTGGGCGTGTTGTCTAGTGGGGTTATTTTTAGCACATCGAGTATCATGAGCCTAGCAGATTTTTAAATCAACATTTGAATTTGATACATTGATAGAAAAAAAAAAATAAAAGTATCGCTTTTTCAAACGAATTTAACATCCTTATGACGCAAAAGCGGTGAAGAGTTTTTTTTTAATAGAAAAGTCCCCCCCCCCACCCCACGCATAAAACTTCCTCGCTTTGCTCGTTGTATCAAATTGCTTTGTTTGACAGCGCACCTAACATTTGCACACCACAAACTCCAACCCCCCCCCCTACACGTACTCTCTAAGCCAAACACTTCTGGTCACAAGCTGACTTTCTCTGCATCACGATGGACAAACGTTTTGTTTCACAACGTACATAACCTCTGACTTCTCTTTAACTACTTGTTGACTCTTGAAAAAAAAAAAATTTCCACCGTTCATTTTCTGAATACAGAATGAAACGAACCTTTTTTTTTGGTGGGGTTGGGGGGGGGGGTGTGCTCCAAATTTCACAAATTTTTGTCAAATTTGTGGACGGTAAAAATAAATGAGCCAAAGGCCAACAACAAACTATTAGTTCCTGGTACTTCCTGAATTTTGTGACTTTCATTTCACAGTTTTGATTTATTGGTCTGTAGCACAAGTATTTCCTTTATACACAGCTGTTTCCTTTATACACAGCTGTTCCCTTTATACACAGCTGTTTCCTTTATACACAGCTGTTTCCTTTATACACAGCTGTTCCTTTATACACAGCTGTTTCCTTTATACACAGCTGTTTCCTTTATACACAGCTGTTCCTTTATACACAGCTGTTTCCTTCAACACAGCTATTTGAGCATCTTTTAGACTTGTATATGTTTTGAGCATCTTTTAGACTTGTATATGTTGTTGTTTTTTTTCATTACATGTTTTATTATTTTCAAAATATAGATCATAACGTGTTTTTTTTGTATGTGTGTGTTTGAGTAAAGTGTTTATTGAAATAACAGCTACGGAGATACATTCTGACGTCTGACAGTTAACCGGTGGGAGAGATGGACTACTGCCTACATACTCAGGGCCAGGTCAGCCTCAAGGTGTGGGACGCAACTTACACGAAAACATTCTCAGGGAGGGAAGGGTATTGCACGTTATGCGGCCGCACAGATGTACCGAAAAAACGATGTTCAATATTTTTTTTGCTCTTTTCAGATTTGGAGGAGTGTGCCAAAAAGATGTAACTCGTACAGGGCGCCACAAAAGCTAGCAACGGTTCTGGTTCCAGTACACGGGGGTTAGGGCGCCGGTACAATATTCTGATAAAAAAAAAAGCCTTGACATTGATAGGATGGAGGGTTAGAGGGCTCTCAGCTGTCAGAAGATGTCAGGGGCCCAAAATTTGTTGGCGACTGCTCTGCGCCTTAAAATTTAGAACAGATTACAATGAAAGTGTCTTAAATCTGTTAGTGGGCATCGATGTAAGATGGAACCATAACACTTTATTAGAATACACTGACACCATTGTCCTTTATTGCAATCTATTAAACTGTATGCATGACTTGTAAGTAATTATGCATGTATTACATCGTAGGCGTGTAACCAATGTGTAGGCCTAGACCAGAGGTGTGCGGATCTTGAAATTTAGCGTCCGCGTCCGTCCGCGGATTTCTATCAATGATCCGCGTCCGCAGAATCTTACAACAGTGGTCCGCAGTCAGTCCGCGCGTCCGCATTGCTGAAATTTAGCTGTTTAAATGACTTGAAATTTTTTATGGTAACGCTAAAGAAGATCCGCATCAGTCCGCGAGTCCGCAACTTAACCATACGAAGCGTCCGCTGTCAGTCCGCGGATTCGGAAAAGTCTGCGGATCTGCGTCCGCAAGCGGACGCGTCCGCTGTCCGCTCATCTCTGGCCTAGACATGATCAAAGATGAAGTAAATATTGAAATAACAGTTTAAAGTGATGAAATATAGGGCGGGCATTAATTTGGAAAATTAAAAATAACTTGCATCCATTTTTTTTTGTAAAGCCTATACATACATGCTTGAATACAACATCCGGCTATTCAACCAACACTACAAGATGTCAAATATGGAATTATCTCAGCTACCCAAAAGTAAACAAAACGACGTCTCAAAAAGTGGGGTGTGAGGAGGGCGTCAGCCGCATGGAGTTTGACTGTCACGTGACCAATAGATCAGGCAAGTTATAGTTTTTTTTATTTAAAGTCTGGGGTTTTTTTTTCCTTTTCCTTGTGTTTTTTTTTTTAACTTCCTTAAAAAAAAAATCATAGCACACGCCCGGAAACAAAACAAAATATGGAAACAAAACAACTGTTAAGTTCAATTAGGGAAGGTCAACGACATGTCAAAGTTCACGAGGTCTGAGGCGTGATCCCCATGTATGAAGACCATTAGTCTGTGACATTAGCGTAGACATCTTAGCGCGGACACGACAACGGGTGAGAGATGAGGCGGGGATAGGGCAGTACAAATACATAGAGTAATGAGAGATGATGGGGGGGGGGGAGTACAAATACGTAGAGTAATTTGACTAAGGCAGAGCGATAAACTGTGTTGACTGAACGGTTTATTATTTCATTTGCCGTGTACTAGGTACCTAGAACCAAAAAGGGTGAAAACAATTTTGCCGCCAAATAGCGCTACTTTTCGCAAAATAGCTCTCCTTTTTTTTTCTCGCAAAATTACTATCGTCATGTTAAGTAGCCAACTGCCAACTTCTACACTTATTTTTGATGCGAGACACAATATCAGCAATGAATAAATCTAGCACAACAATATTTGATTTGGTTCCATACTGTTCCCCATCATCTCTTAAATAGTCAAATACATGAACGCATGTAAAGTAATTCGAAATGTGCAATTCCTAACTCGTACAGGTCAGAGCTTTCTAATTTTCTAATTCTAACATGCACTTGTCCTGAATCGAATTACTAGCCAGTGTTGGGATATGATCTTGGAGTTCACTTTTAACACACTTTAATGTAATTTTTTTTTTTTGCGTTGGGGCCTCTTGACTATCCGATGAAATACAGTGTACTTTATCTATAATACAAATTTTACATCATATGTTCCGGTTTCCGTCTGTCATCGCAACTTCCGTCTGTCATCGCGACTTCCGTCTGTCATCGCGACTTCCGTCTGTCATCCAACATGGCGGCATAAACAATTCAAAGATGGCAGAAACATTTACTGTTTTCTTCTTAACATGCATGATCCGGCTACCAACTGGCCAGCCGAGTAAGAATTGTGTCAACATGGCTGCCAGAAATGACATTGGACCAGCCATATGTTTAGTGCCGAGGTGACTAAACACCGCACACTAACTTACGGCAGGAAAGATCGTGAATGCCAAATGGCAATCACAATGTAATAGTGTTTTCGACCGCCTTAATCTTTATCAAAGATCAATAAAGCGATCTTAGGAGGGGTAACACATAATCATGCCAAAATATTTAGTGATACTCTCTGAAACAAATTTTTAAGCGAACTGTTGTTCCATAGGTCTATCTATATCTCACAGTATCGTAATAAATTAATGGTGTTCAATTTGTTATTAAATGAGAAGCTATCATAAAAGAAATATTTACAGAAATCGTTCAATTAATATTCTGTGTTATGTTCCACAATTTAAATTTTAAACCATAATTATGGATACCTCAATATAATGTAATATTTATATTGTTTAAATTGTTTTTTATTTCCAAAATATGTCTATTTCTAATGTACAATTATTTCCCTTTATTACTAACCTAAATACGTCACATTTTTTTCATTTTTTGACTATTACGTCACATGAATGAATTGAATAAGGGTTGAGTTTGAGTAGCGCCGTACACAACGTTAACAATGAAAACTAACTCATTTATGATGGGGGCTTCACACAGAGGGTGTATGGAAGGGGCCCAGTTTGAGGAGGGCCCCCAAAATATTTTTTAAACTAAATATTAAGTACATTATCTCATGTCAAAATGTAGTGGCTCCCGGAGATGCCTAAAATCCCTTGGTTCGGCATTGGCTTAACAGAACTATAATGTTGAAAGCTTTGATATGTCTTTCTTTTTTAAGAGGCCTAATGTTTTCTGCGTCTGCGGCCTCAACTGTATTGATGGAATACTATGTTTTTAATTGAAGGTCAGCTAAAAGCTACACAACGATTCTTTCTTCTCGGGACCAAGCTTGAGAAGCGTCAAAAAATTATCCCATGTTAAAATTCTGGGGCAGCCCCCAAAGAGGCCAAGCCACCGGGCCCCTAACTCCATAGGTTCTGCACTGCCGGGTCGGCAATTTTTCTTAGTTAATTGTACTATGCTACGATGTGTATAACAGTAAATAAACCACCTGTTAAACATGTAGCGTTTTGCTTAACACAAGCACTCACTCACGTCTCTCTTTCTTTTTAAAATACGCCATGTTGAACATCATAAAACATTATATGAATAACTGTTTGGAAAGGAGTCCATTAAAATATTATGAAGGAATATGATTTTAAGAGTTGTTGTTTATGTTTACCTATAGTGAGGATTATTTTCTTTGGGAGGAACTATTTAACATATGAACTTTATTTGATGTATTATTAGGTGTCCCTGTTCTCAAATGTATTTTGGCTACAATAATCTGTTCATGTCCTTGGGGGCCACTGCAAATATATAGACTGATGGTTAACGCGCTAAAATATATATCACCATTTTCAACTCCAACTGTGTGCCTACTCGCCGGTCCGGGTACCGGGCATTTGATAACTAGTCTTTTAAAAAA
>JAGDYQ010000376.1:53517-64622 GCA_021962125.1 Bulinus truncatus | reverse complement strand
ATTCAAAAGTATTCTCGCCGTTACAAAACTTTCATGAAGTGCAAATTATTAATTGAAGTTAAATCAATTTTTATTCGTTTTTGTGGTTCATTCTCTCCAGCATGTTGCAGAGCCGAATTTACCATTTTTGTTTTTGATTCATTCATCAAAAAAGCCAGTGCTACACATTTCTTCAATTAAGATAACGGCCATTAGTGCCTCCTTTCGAAAATGCTGTTGCTGCAGCTATAAAAATTCCATTGTTAATGGCTTTATGTTGCAAAATAGTCTTCAGAAAAGTGAGATCATTCGATCTGAGCCAGTGCTTGGAAGTTGATTGGGGGACGTGATATCCAAAATTTGGTGTACACCAAACTAGCAAACAAGCTGCTATATCTCGAAGTGATTTTTCCTCTTGAAAATACCGTTAATTTTAACTGTCTCTTGAACATCCATATTTTCATTGAATATAAAAATTTTGGCTGATCCACCTTAGCTCGTGTGTATGGCTCCGGGAGCCATCTTATGAGAGTCTCCACGAGAGGAGGGAACATCACCAAGGAAACAAAATTGTTAGTTCCAATAATTTTTTGTAGTCATTTCGATATTGTCGAGTAGATTCAAGAATTGTTTTCAAATAAATTTAGTGCATCTTGTTTGAGAAATGCTTATGAGAAGCTAAAAGGTCAGAAACATCGTTTTATCATTTAGAGCCATGTCCTCATAATCGTCTTTGTCAATTAATGACCACTTTCACGAAAACGTTTAAATAATCCAATTTCAGGGCCACTGGATCGCCCAAGAGAATGTTTAAAAACGTCACTATTTCATACATATGATGACGACATGCCAAGTGTAATAATTCTTTACCAAGCTTTTTTTCAATTAATGTACATGCTCCAGTTTTGGATGCAGTGTTTGCAGCTATTGTATCAAAACTCATTGCTTTAATTTGTTCTTGAATATCCCAATCTAGTAAAGTTGTTATGATAATAAACAACAAATTAAATAATTTACAGTAACATCAAAATAGAAAAATAATGTAAACAACAATTGAAAAATGGCGATGAGCTACCTCTAAAAGTTATTCAAATCTGCTAAAATTTTGCAGGATTCAATATAATTATATAAGGAACAAAATAAACAGGTACCACATTCATATTTGAAACTTTTGAAAATGTCAATGTATTTGTGCACCACCCTAATATATATATATATATATATATATATATATATATATATATATATATATATATATTTGTACATAAATTCACACTCGTGTACACATATCAATATTTTAAACACAGTTAAACACACACACACATGTATCTCTACTCAACTACTACAAAAACAAACATACAGACAAATATATCTATGCGTACTTACAAAAACACATTGACACATAAACAGCTTCACGTACAGACACACTTTGACACATAAACAGCTTTGCTTACAAAAACACATGGACACATAAACAGCTTCACTTACAGACACACATTGACACATAAACAGCTTCACGTACAGACACACTTTGACACATATACAGCTTCACTTACAGACACACATTGACACATATACAGCTTCACTTACAGACACACTTTGACACATAAACAGCTTTGCTTACAGACACACTTTGACACATAAACAGCTTTGCTTACAAACATTCTTGTCCCACCCAGATAATTTCCCATTTTGTCAATCTAGACGAGGACACAAACAAACAGATAGATTGATGACGTCCACAGAAGTTTTACAAGTTTTAGAGCATCGCTGTACGTTGACTCATGTTGTATCTGAAGTATCGTCTCCACTCTATGTAACTGTGTTAGGTCTATCAGCTGTATCGGAAAGTATCGCATTCGCCAAGCGCATCACACAAGTGTGACGTATTTCGCCCCCCTCCCTCTCCCCTCCCACTGCGCATTGAATATACCATTGCCATCGCTCCTTTCCCCCCACCCCACACCCTAAGCATATCTCTTAACTACATTTTTCATTCAATGTAATATTGATAAATAACAGAGACAGAACAATGGGATGAATGAACGGGGATACGTGTTTTCAATGTTTACTGACGTTGTATATGAAATATACCTGAATATATGTATGATTTAATAGCGAAATGGTTGTTCTTCATGGTTGAAAAAAAAAACAGATAGTTGTTCCATCTTAAGGGTTTGTGGTTTCCATCTTTAGGGGGTTTAATAGCACCGTAGTAAGTATTAATAGAGTTCCCTCAGCCCTGAAGGGCCGTCGGGGCAGATGAAGTGTAGGGTTCATATGTTTCCGTAACCTCCGCATTTAAAGGGGTTATCACAGCGCCCAGCCTCATTTACTACCCCAACTTTAGTCAGGTACCCATTTAAAGCTGGATAGTGGCTCTATATTTAGGGTTTAATAGCTAAAGTGTAGTTCTATCTTTAGGATTTCATAGCTAAAGTGTAGTTCCATCTTTAGGGTTTAATAGCTAAAGTGTAGTTCCATATTTAGTGTTTAATAATCAAAGTGTAGTTCCATCTTTAGGGTTTAATAACAATGTATAGACTCCATATTAAGAGTTTAATAGCTTTGTTTCATTTCCACCAGACAGCTCATTGTAACTTCAATACTTTCATATGAAATGTAAGGCCTGTATCTAGGGCCGTTTTTATGGGAAGGCAAAGTGATTAACCACGTAATGATGGCTCCACGGCTTTCCTTGTCCTTTTCTTTACACGTTCCTCAGCGCCTACCTTTGTAGGTTGTCCTTCATTCAGGAGCAATGTGGCTGTCTGACCCGACCCGCCCAGTCAGAGTTAAATACATTTACTTTATATTTATTCATATAACCTGTCATCCAATGGGCTAAGGGTCGACCACAAAATATAAAATTATATGGAATGCCCATCTTCAATTTAAATTGATTTTTCGGAAAGTCGCCAAATGTATGTACAATTCCACTGTGTATCAATATTTAGGTGCTACCATAGATATGTGTGCTATACAATAAACGTTGGAAACGGACGTAAATGTTGGCTTTTTTTGTGTTAGTCCTTGGTAAGTGATGCGCTTTCTGCATGATTTATATTCCGTGAGTTTGACCAAATGCAAGGGTGGGCAAACTACGGCCCGCGGGCCGCATGCGGCCCATCAGAGTATATTGTGCGGCCCGTATGCATGTATATGTTCGTGTTTTAAAATGTAATGTGCATGTGTAATAAAAGGTTATTATCTTTAATTCGTATGTTCATACGTTGTAAATTGTAATAGAAGTAGACAACACATGTATGCGTCCCGCCAATAACAATCAAGTTTTCAATGTGGCCCTCCGTAGAAAAAGTTTGCCCACCCTTGAGTCCTAATGTATTCTCCTAGTGCTAGTCCTTCTGTCACACTTATGAACCCATTGTAGTCGCCATTAAAAAATATAAAAAAGTACCCCCACCCCCTGAGGCAGGATTTCTCACTTGTCTGAAGTTGTTATTAGCCCTAAGATAGTCTGACGGGGAGAGAGCCTGCATCTTCGTCCACATTTAATCTTACAACGAAAAGTACGCAAGCTATATAATTATAACAATAGCTTTAGGTATATTCAGACAAGTTTAGAATCACTGTTCAGTTAGTAAGTCAACATTGAAAGTTCATGGATCCAGGACACAGTTATATATTTTGATAACTAGAAGTACAACGTTATATCTTTGTTTTAGGTAGAATTAGCCTGTCAGCACAGGTCGGTGACCTCTAGATATAGGTGACGATAGATGTAATTAGGGAGACAAAGAAATAATAGCCCACAGTGAGTTTTTAGCCGCACAATCCCTAGGCTGGAATAAGAGTCATTAATATGTAGATGAGTTAGAAAGGGGGTTTGGGAGCCAATCAGAAGTTCTGGGCGTTTGGGGCACGTGATAAATCATCACCACATATAATGGGATGTGAGTGAATTTTTAGGGAGACAGTTCGAGGGTCAGAGGCAGAGAGCAGGTAGAGAGCAGATTAGAGACATGGAGATAGAGACAGGGGGTCAGACGGAGAGAAGGAGAGACAGTTAGGGAGTAGTGGGCAGAGAGGACGATTGAGAAGTTTAGTTGGGATCGAGAAGAGGACAATAGTTATAAAGTTGTTGAAAGGATATTTGAATTATCGCATTCATGAGTGCATCTTTGTGTTGTGTGTTAAATAAAGTGAAAAACACCTATTATTGACTTGGCTACCCTTGTTAATTGAATGCTAGAAAAAGTAAACGGCATACACGCTGTGAACGCCTCCGAAGAAGAAGAAGAAGAGAAGAAGAAAGCCTCCACAGTCTATGATGCAAACAAATATAAACAAAATAAAACACAGCGTTACAATAATGTTGTTTTTTTTTTCAATTATACTGACACAGCAAACAACGGATCGGAAATTCCAACTCACAATGCCTTCAATAATCTCTATTAACTTCGTGCAGGAAGGAGAGTTTCACGGGAGAAATGCGTAAAATGTACACATGATACGCTTAATCGTGAGAGTATTTGTGTGTCAGATGGGTGCAACTTTTCCCCTCCCAGGGCGTCTTTGAAGTGTTGCAACAATAGGATTAGCAGGAGTCACTCTCAAAGGATTCAATTATTTTTACTCAAGGAAAAAAAAATGTTCCCGGGGGTTATGGTATGAGACTTTTGTTGACAAAATATTTTCTGATAGGGAGACTATTTGACTCGGATATTTGGATTATATCGTACTTCTATGCAAATGTAAGGCATTCATACGTAGATTGTTATAATTGTTCACTGTTATAGAGTAGAAAAGGTTCATGCCATGAATGGAGACGTTCATATGGAGTTTTTCGGGGGGGGGGGGGCTAGACCCATCTTGGGTCTCCGATTTCTGGGAATAGATTCTTGATTCTTTATTTTACTGCTTTGAATTCTTAATTATTACCAGTCGTTCATTGGGGCTGTACACGGTCTTACTTGTGGGCCCTAGACTAAAATAATGGTTCGGGCCCATATAGCATTAGATTTCAGAGGAGATTGAACAGAGAAGGTTTCTTTTAGCAGTGGGGTGTGGGGACCTAGGTTGTCGCCCAGTTTGTTTAGTACCCCATTTGGCGACGAAAGGGGGGGGCGATACCCCCATCCCTGGGGCGATTTAAAAAAAAACAGCAACAGAACAAAACTTCGCTTTTTGACATGAAATATTGAATTAGATAGATACTGGATAATATTTAATTAGATAGATACTGGATAATACTGAATTATATAGACATTGGATAATACTGAATTAGATAGACACTGTATAATACTGAATTAGATAGACACTGGACAGCCCTGTAGCGTGAAAATTCTACAGCAGGGGCCAGGCATTCTACAGCAGGGGCCAGGCAATAGCAGGGGGGAGGCAGGTAATACATTTTGCAAAGTAGAACAAATAAGCAGAGGGGGCCAGACAAAACGCAGGTGGGCCCGCCCCCCCGCACGCTACGGGCCTGACACTGGATAATAATGAATCAAATCACTATATGATCATAAATTTTAATGGGGGCAGGGCCTCCGGAAAAATCCCTTCGGGGATGTGGCGGCGCCCCCTGAGCCCCCTAGCTGCCCGCCTCCTAAAACTTCAACTTAAGTTTCAACTTTTTTAACTTTTGTAATTCATTTTAGTTTATATGTATCATTTTCATTTTCATAATTTATTTGATTTTATTTTTTAAAAGTTATTATTTAAAAGAAATTATAATTAATTTACATTTTACATTTAATCACATTATTGATAGTTGTTGTGTCTTTGTTATTTAAAATCTATAAAAAGTAATCTTATTTTGTTCAAGTTAAAAATAAGTGTTTTCGTTTATTTTTAAGAAGTGTAATTTGACGTTTTTGAATTTCAAGATTTAAAAAATAGACGCGTAAAAAAGGATTTATTTGCAAAAGGGCACATTTATCTTGGAAGCAATGTGATACAATACAACATTTTTTGCAGTTCCTCTCTCCCCTCCCTCTCTCTCCCTCTCTTTCCCCCCCTCCCTCCCTCTCCCTCCTTCCCTCCCTCCCTCTCCCTCCCTCTCCCCCTCCTCTATCTCCCACTCTTTCTTCCTCCCTCCCTCCATCCCCCCTCTCCTCCTTCCTCTTTTCCCTCTTGCTCTCTCTTCTAGTATGACTGTAGTAAAAGATGACAACTCCTATGGATGAAGGAATTGAATGTAATAATTTTTAGTGGGTAATGTGATATTTGGTTCCTGTACCGATCATATTTTACAGTAAGTTAGCTATGTGGGAGAGAAGCTCGTAAAACCTGAAAACGGGGTAAAAGTTTCATTAGTTTCCATGTCTTTAATATCCAAAATAATTAATTACAATCAAAGTACCCATTAAGATGGAACAAAACCTGTTTAAGAACATTCCCTATGTAATTCTTGTGTAATGTGTACTAAATTTCACGTTATGTGGTTGTCCGATCAGGCCTGTAGCCATGTCAAAGTGCTATAAAGCACCAATACACAGCTAGGGGCACCTTTACTTTTGGATTTCCTTTTCCTTTCTTTATAAGTGGGGGCACCTCCATACCCAGGGCGTAAGCGGGCACGGCCTCCAAGGCGCCCCTGGCTACAGGCCTATTCTGGATTCGAGTGGGAAGGGAACCAGACAGCAGAGCGAATGTCTTGCAAGCATAAAGAAGTATTGCCATCTACCGAATGGACGGTAAAAATGTAATTTTTAAAGAAAAATACAATTATTTATTATCGCCAGCGCGCTAAATTACTTTTTGTTTATTGAGTTTCCGTTTCGGGTTTCAGTTTCATGTTCATCATCATTCATGATAATTATCAGTAATTTTCGATCTAATTTCACTATTAAATTTGTGTAAAATAAACTCGATATTATATAATCAGTTGACGACAGAAGTGCTCAATATTCCCCCTTGAATTGTGTCTGTCTCCCTTAAAATATTTCGTTCCGCCGCCGGTGAATCAAATACACATTAGATAATATTTAAAGCTAACGATAGACAAATAAATGAACAAAAAATTGATAGGCATATTTATATTTAATTTTTTTTAAAACAAGATGCCCGTTACAGATTACTTGAAGAAGTATTATTCAGTCCAAAAAAAAAATCCATATATTAAAAAAAATAATTTTAACCCAGCCTTGAAGCATAATTTGACATAAGATTAACTTCCATGCCAAAACGAAATGTCACAATACAAATGAAAAATATTTGACAATCAGATTTTTATATAAGCTTGTCAAAAGTAATTAATTCCGCGGTTGACTTACTCTCTGTAACGACCGTTAGTTGGCAGACATTGATCTATTGAAATTATAAACGCGTTCGTAAACCTAGACTTATAAGGTGCGGCGTTAGTTGCTATATTGTACGGCAGAATTTGATCTTTTAAAATATTTATTATGAGCTACTAGCACAATGCCCACGCTCGCCCAGGTAAATTCTCTTTCGGTATTGTTCTAGCGCAGTGTTTCCCAAGATTTCGATATTTGTGTACCCGTCTTTTAGATTTTCGTAATTCTGATTACCCCTAGTAAAAAGAACCAGCATCTTAAGCCTGTTTCATTCTGGACACAGGACGTGTTAGCGCATTTTCGTGTTATGTATCAGTACGTACGTTAGCTTTCAGTAAATATTTGTAAATTTTGGAAAGGTCAGATCATGAAATGGACTTTTGATGCAGGGAATGGCAGGTCAAGACCTACAAAAAAAGTGTATATACATCGCTGGTCTAAGACTCTGCTGGTCGCTGAGATCTAGAGATGATGACGAGACGACAAAACGGAAACAGTAGCGCATTCGACTTCTCGAAAATGCGCTTAAAAACGACCTCCATACATTGTTTTTACACTCATGGTTTCTCCTCATTTCACTGTTTCTCGCTTACCCTTGCAGTTCATCGAAGTATTCTTTCAACAAATGCAGAATGTTTCTATAGACGCACTTAGGGGTTTTTGCTTCAATAAGAGGTGGTAATTCAAAAAATTTGGCTCTCAAGTTTTTAACTTTGGCCAAATAAACTAAAATGAAAGTAAAAACCATCGGAGCCAATTGATACCAGGCGCCGAACGCAGACCTGCATGCTACCATGGCAAAACCTTGACTAACTTCCTCGCAATTCTGTAGCCGCGCAGTGCGGCACTTTAAAAATCACCATCTTATTGGTTTGATCGAATAAGCATTTCCGTTTGTTTATTACCTTACTTTACTGATGATGTTATATTAGTCTTCAAATAAGCTTTTAAATTTGACAATCCATCCCAACTTGGGAAAGACTATCGTTCTTTGCCATGTTCTTCAGTGGACGTCATTACATCGGGCAATCTTGGTCACCAATAGTGTTAAGCAATGAAGCTTCAAGAGACCTAAACAATAAAGTGTTTGACAGGTACGTCCTACATGTCCACATATTTACTGCATAGTTTGAACATTGTAAAGTTATGGGCTGCCAACTTAGTAAATGTTTTATATCTAGGTCTAGGTCAGGAGTTCTGTATATTGGTCCGCTACGCAGACCCAAAGGTCCGCGGTATTATTCAGGGGGTCCTTAAAAAGAATTAAAATTCATTTTGGGGTCCCTGAACAACTCCAGGGGGTCCGTGAAAGGTTTAATGTAAAATAGTCAAATTATGATACATTTATGTTGTGAGGCTCTTTAATAATCCTGTATTTGTTGTTCCAACAACAGTGAACAACACTAATATAGGCTACTAAGTCGACGCCGGTTGGAAAGTAACAATATAATGATGAATGTTTTAGTATCACCGTGCATAAACATGAACTGACTCAGGAGGAGCACAATTACAGTCTCAGTTGCGTCATCAAACCTTCTGACTATATTGTTTCCACAATCTGTCGGCACGGCATAGAAAAACGGTGGTTATTTAGACAATGCCTAGACTGGTACCATACCAACACGGTGTGGTAGTACCGCACGATCGGGCCAGAATGGCGAACAATGCAAGGGTAGTTTACTCCAGGCACTTCGGACAGAGGGGAGGGTGTAATGTGCCTGACTACCTGCCAGAAATGGCAGGCTGAGACGGTGTGCTTGAGTTGGACAGAGGGAAGGGTGTGAATACCATTGTTCTCGTGATTGTCCTCAATCGACCACCATTATACTACCTACTGTCGCTAAAAGTTTTTTTCCTGGCCAATAAGGGAGAACCCAATGATCTTTTTACCGACAGACCATGGTACGCCTTCTAATTCAGGTTAGCCAAATGGATAAGATCCATTAATAGAAGAAGATACCACACTTTAATACCAGCTGTGCTGCCGAGAAGTGTCACTGCAACAATTTATTGGGACAATATTAAGCAAGATGAGATGACCGCATTATGTTTTTATTGATTGCAAAGTCCAGAAAGCTGCATATTATTGGTGAAGAACTTATTTTACCAGTTGTATTAATGGTAATACACAGTTTCGCATAAACCACATTTTGATATTATAAAAGAATTGATATTATAAAAAAAGAATTACGTTGATAAATAATATTAAAAATTATAGTCTGTTGAAAATTCTTGTGATTACATCTGACCTTTCTATAATGTCTATTACGAGTCCACAACGTGAGGTCTTGCCAGGGAGTAGGCAAGGGGGCATCACGCCTCGGGCGCTACTCCTAAAGGGGAGCTAAATGGTATAGTTTACATATATTATATTGTTTTCTGAATAGGGGGGCACTATAGCGGTATTAAAGGTATTGTGCCCCGGGCGTGAATTAAGCTCGTTACGTCACTGGTTCGATTTTACTAGGAACCGAACCTTACTTTTTAGCTTGTGTAAGATTTGTAAAGAAGAAAAATATTTGCTAAATGTTCAAAACATAAAGGTGGGAGAACGTTACACGAATGTTGGGAGATTTTTTCAATGTAAAAAAAGTGCTATCCTCTGACTGATATAATTTCTGTTGTTTCTGATGGTGCTCCGGCAATGTTAGGAAGATACCGAGACTTTCTGACATATTACAACAATCTGTACCAATCAGGCTTTTCAGTTCATTAAATCATTGATCGACATCATTTGGTCGCAAAATATCTGTAGCGAACGCTTGGCATAGATCACCAGATTAAGTCACTTCAAGCCGTTAATAAAATCAGAAAGAATTTTTTCACGGAGAGATCATTTTCTCAGCTTTGTTTGAAAAATGACCGTACTGACGAAGGCGACAACTAATTAATCATTATCGTTATAGCAGTTTTTTCATTATATTATTGTGTCAAGTTTAACTCAAATTTATAAGTGTTCTTGATTCAGTGTTGATATTCCTGAAAGTTAAAGACAAGGATTATGCGACACAATTCACTTACATGTACTAAAAAAAATATCCTGTGCATTTTTGTAGCTTTTTCACTTAGTCCGTGGGCAAAAAATGCGATTATAAAAAGTGGTCCATGGTCAAAAAAGTTTGGGAATCACTGGTCTAGGTATTTTTTCAGACATCTAGATATATATATTAAAAAATGCCATCTAAGTTGAAGATTTTTCCAAACAGAGAAACAAAGTGATTATTTGTTGTTTTGTTTTGCTACATTGTTAATTTAAAAAATCGAATTTTTTTCGAAAAATAATTTGGGAAAAGTTGTGCAACTTCGATTAAAAAACGGTAAAAAAAAAAACAGAGTATACGATGATAAACCCTTGACGTTGTTTTTTTTTCAATTTAATGGTCGAAAAAATGGGTTGACTTATCGCATGGAATTTGTAGACGCTTGCTTCATGGCAGCAATAGCAACACTCAAGATGATGACTGATACATTTAAAGATAAAATTGTTACCATGGTACTTAAAACTTCCACCCAGTCTTTAGTGGTTTCAACTCACGGCGTCTGTAACGTGTAACCTTAAAATACCAATCCGCTGGAAAAATCATTGGCCTACACTTTGAGGTCCGTGGATGCTGTTAGGATTTGGTTTCGACGTATTACCAATGGTAGCAATAAGAGGCTCTTCTTTTAAATCTAATCAGTAAACAAATGCTTGCCAGTTTCGTTTATCATTCAATTACCTTATTCTCACTAAATCTTCATAAATCGACTATGGCATGGCTTCGTTTTACTTTCTCTTTGGAAAACCAGAATGTGGTTCTCGCCGAATATACACATATAGTTTTA
This sequence comes from Bulinus truncatus, assembly GCA_021962125.1. Classification (NCBI taxonomy): domain Eukaryota; kingdom Metazoa; phylum Mollusca; class Gastropoda; family Planorbidae; genus Bulinus; species Bulinus truncatus. Next base: position 53,553 of record JAGDYQ010000376.1, on the reverse strand, counting down.
TTAATATTTTGATAATGATGGTTTTACTTAACGTTT
>JAGDYQ010000376.1:39766-53017 GCA_021962125.1 Bulinus truncatus | reverse complement strand
CAGTCAGGCAGACAATCAAAGTGCCACAGAGATACCTACAGATGGGTATAAACCGGCCTAAATGCACCGATAGCTGTTGATTTTTGCTGGCTCATTATTAATATTTTTCATTTGGCTGTATTTATAATATGCAAACCAACCATTGAAAAGTTAATGAAATCTTGTAAGACATTGACCTTTGACCAAGTCTGCACTTCAGGCTGTTTGATCTCTCGTAAGCTTTGCTCCTCTACGCTCATTCACATCAATGATGTTTACATTTAATTTATACTATGTCCTAAAACACTCCATCCATCTCTCGGTGCAGCCTTTTTGTCAAATTTATTAACCCACTGTGGCTTGCGGTTCGAAAAGTTGGCCCAACTCTGGCTTAGAGCTTCCCAAAATTTTAAGAACCGATCATGGGTTGCTGTTATAGAAAAATTTCTTCAGTTCTGGAGATATCTTTAATTCATTTAGCAGTAAGTCCATTGTCTTTCATTGAAAAATTACTTATTCCATTTGTGAATATTTTTTTTTTTTGTTTATAGTATGCATTGAAGATTTAAGTTTTATTTAGAATTCTGCTAAAAATGTAACATTCTTCATGTTGATTGAAATTCTTTGTTCCCCCTACATTACCAAAATTAATTAACAAATTGTCGATTAAGCGATGATAATAAGGGAGCATCATTTATTGTTTGTTTGAAAAAGTCTTGTTCTAAAGATATGAAAGAAAACAGTATATTTTATAGAGCCCACTTTTATTTTAATTACACAATTTATTTAAATATTTTGTTTTCTTTCATTATCAATAAAGTATGGACATATATATTTTTTAAATTTAACTTAACAATCTTATAAACTATCCATCTTGCATTCAGAAACTGTACTAAAGCTATTGACTTATAAGTTCATGTTTGAAAACCTTCTCAATCACACATTTTACTTATTGAAATATTCAAAACTGATTTTTAAAAGATAATACTAATCTAAGCTTTTTTTTTTTTTTAATTGTTCAATCTGTTGGAGTAATGATCATGACCTATATGTTGATTCATTATTTTTTGATGTATTTTTTTCCTTGTTTTTTTTTTTCCCCCACTGTGTTCTTTCAGTTTTTATTCACTCAGCCGTAAGTTGAGTTTTTATTTTATTAAACTACCAAAGAATTGGCTAGCGTAAAAAAAAAAACAACAAAAAAAAACTTGATGATACATTTTTGGCTGAGGTTTGGGTTTCCCACCTAACATAGTAATCATGGAGGCTTAATATTTTATACATATTTGTAGACGGTAATCAGATGACTCCTGTTTTTCATTTCCAAAATACGGTTTTGAAAAGATTTTTTTTCTGAAACTGTATTGGCGATAGAGCTATAAGTAGCCACATTGTATCTAAAATCATATTGGCGATATGCCTATAGCTTGCCATATTTTTTTATAATTAAACCATACTGGTGATCAGGGCTGCCTTGAAGGGGATGCAACCCAAACATTTGTTTGTGGTCTCAACCCGTTGAAGTAGGAGGGATGTAGGTCAGTTACTTTTTATTTTGCTGCAATTAGTAAAGTTCCCTTAGCCCTAAAGGGGCCATCGGGGCAGATGAAGTGTAGAATTCATCTGTTTCTATAACCTCGGCATATGAAGGGATTGTGTGGTTAGCACAACGCGCAGCTGCCTTTATTTCCCCAACTTAAGTCAGGTACCCATTTAAAGCTGGGTGGACTTATGGGAGGACTTTGAAACACATTTAACCTGGAAAAATTCCCATGGGCCTCACCGAGGATCGAACCCAGGACTCTCAGGTCAACAGTCGAGTGTCTACACCACTCAGCCACTCGTCCCACAATTGCTGCAATTAAGAAGCAATTTTTTTTTGTAGAAAATAAATCTGTTTTTGCTGAAATCGCTAATGTTTTAAAAGTACACATCAAGATTAAAAGATAACAGAAAAACATTTTTAAGCACAAAAATATTTTTTTTTTAAATTTAATTATCTATTTCTACAAAGTTATAATCTCCTTATTCTGTAGGTTTTATATAACACTTTTCAGAATCAAGGTTGTAAGTGGGGGGGGGGGGTTTAAACACGTATTATAAAACCATTTTATATTGAAATATTGACATCAAAAAAATATTGTTTTAACTTCACGATATTGTTTAACACCCTTGGTCTATGATAATAAATTAAATAGTGTCTTTTACTATCGCTATGCTGTTAAACTATCCATTAAAGATGCAGCTAAACTATCTTATGAAAGGGGGGTGAATTTGTATTTTATTCCCCAATAATGTGCTAAGGATATTTTCTGACACATTGGATTATTACATCTTGGTCACTTGTGTGTGTGTGTTGGGGGGGGGGATATATTAGGTAGGACAATATTTAAAAAAAAAAAATGTATGTATTTTATAAAGCGGAGTTTGTATGTGTTATTGTTTTAGTTTATGTATTTTATAAAGTGGAGTTTGTATGTGTTATTGTTTTCATTTATGTATTTTATAAAGCGGAGTTTGTATGTGTTATTGTTTTAGTTTATGTATTTTATAAAGTGGAGTTTGTATGTGTTATTGTTTTAGTTTATGTATTTTATAAAGTGGAGTTTGTATGTGTTATTGTTTTAGTTTATGTATTTTATAAAGCAGAGTTTGTATGTGTTATTGTTTTAGTTTATGTATTTTATAAAGTGGAGTTTGTATGTGTTATTGTTTTAGTTTATGCATTTTATAAAGTGGAGTTTGTATGTGTTATTGTTTTAATTTATGTATTTTATAAAGTGGAGTTTGTATGTGTTATTGTGTTAGTTTTGTTCTTCATAATTTTTGTGTATTCTTTCCACCTATCGCCGATACAGTTTTTGAAAAAAATATGGCTCCTTAAATTCAAATGTGGTGCTAACAGTCTTAGCGCTGATTTTTTTTTAAAAATATTTCTTCCTTAATACATGTGAAGCTAACTATTTTTTTTAATAATCATTGTGAATGGTTTTTTTTTTTATATTGTTGACAATTTAACGAACATCTATAAAAAAAGTTTTCAACCAATGTTCCTGGCATTTTTTTTTAAATTGTTTCTTTCCATTCCTCTCTATGTACATAACTTATATCTTGGTCCACATTTTCTTTATGATGTGACAGATTTCAGATGATTTTTTTTTCCCCTTTGATTCATTCAGTATAATACAAATAAATACATTATTTATATTGTTCGGTGCATATATTTTTTTTTTGTACATGTTGGATGAATGTTAAACGCTATTTGCTATGTGGGTGAGTAGAATTTTATTTTAGCATTTTCAGTATTTATAAAAGTAATTCAATATCTTTCAATATTAAGTGAAAATCCTTTAAAATAAACAATAACATTAAATCTTGTTCAATTTAGATTTGCTACCCTTGCAATGTTTCTAAACCACATTGAGGGGCCACACTTTATTCAAGTCTTTCTAAATTTCTTGTACACCCCCCCCCCCATCTCTGCCGATGTGAAGGGGTAGATAAAATTTCTTAGATCCTATAAACCACTATATATGACGGTTTTTATGGAGCCCTTCTTTCATCCCTCCTCCCCCACCATAGTCGATAGGGCAATAGCCTTGGAGATAGAACCTGGGACACTCAGGTCGACAGGCGAGCGCTTTACTACACGACCAACCCGTCCCTTCCCTTGTAACATACATTATTTTCAATATTCAAAAAATAATGATGGGTTTTAGGAATCAATAAGTTTTTGATAGAGATCAATAGGAAAATATGAAGGCATCACAGCCATTTTAATTAAAAACACCATAAGGCGTGAGGCTCACTGTGGGGGGAAACATTGCATTGTTACTAGTCTCTTCCATCAAATAGTCACTTCCATCAACTAATCTAGTCTCTTCTATCAACTAATCTAGTCTCTTCCATCAAATAGTCTCTTCTATCAACTAATCTAGTCTCTTCCATCAACTAGTCTCTTATCAAATAGTCACTTCCATCAACTAATCTAGTCTCTTCCATCAACTAGTCTCTTCCATCAACTAGTCTCTTCCATCAACTAGTCTCTTCCATCAAATAGTCACTTCCATCAACTAATCTAGTCTCTTCTATCAACTAATCTAATCTTTTCTATCAACTAATTTAGTCTCTTCTATCAACTAGTCTCTTCCATCAACTAGTCTTTTACATCTCTTCCCTTAACATGTCTAAAAAGTCCATGCCTTGGGGCCCCCATAACATGCCCGAAAAGTATCTGGAACCTTGTCATGTTACTGTAAATTATCCCAGGCAAGTGGTTCTCAAACATTTACATCTAATGGGATTAAAAAAAATAGTGCATACAAGTGTCATTCATTTTACACTAAGAAATTTTCCTTTTACTTTACAAATACACTTTTAGATTTTTAACATAGTTCGGTGCACTGTGCGACCGAAGCACCACCCGAAGCACCCTTCCTACGCTATTGTATACAGAAAGCGCATCACTATTTAAAACATCCTATAATAATGCAGTCATAATTTGTCTTTCTTTATATAATGATGTAGATGTAGAACCTAAATATTGTTACACGTACGATAGTACAGTTATACAAAATGGCGGCATTGGGAAAAAATCGATTTAAATTGACGATATATAATTTATGTTCTGTAAATTACACCGAGGTATGTTGATAGGTGACTCATCGGATCTTGAACCGTGTAATGATTATTACTATCAAACTTATGTGTCTAATTTACTCTAATGAAATGATAGAGAGATGGAATTAAATTCATTTTAAAAAAAAGGTGACACTTATTAAAGGGACATAGCTCTGTTATACTAAGATACATCGCTCTATTTCTAGGATTATTTCCCTTTGCTTTGTGCCAAGGTAGTTCTTGCTGATCCTCATATGATAAATACATGCTTGGTCTACACTACTCTACACAATACTCAGTAAGAAGCCCTCGACCGATATGCTGTGCATTTTTATTTTTTTATTACTATGATACCTCCCCCCTCTCTGATCTCTCAGTTATTCTGCGAGTCGAGACAATCTCTTCCTTGCAGGCTAGAACCTTTAGCAATATAGACCTGGCAATAATAATATCTTCTCTTAAAAGTAGGAAGCATACTATTTAGGAGAAAGTATGTTTAGAAATCTTGAAGTTTTAAATAACAAAAAAAACTGTTTTTTCATTAGGTTACGGCGAAAAACAAAAGTACAGACCAGAGATGAGCGGACAGCGGACGCGTCCGCTTGCAGACGCAGATCCGCAGACTTTTCCGTATCCGTGGACTGACAGCGGACGCTTCGTATGGTTAAGTTACGGACTCGCGGACTGACGCGGATCTTCTTTAGCGTTACCATAAAAAATTTCAAGTCATTTAAACAGCTAAATTTCAGCAATGCGGACGCGCGGACTGACTGCAAACCAATGTTGGAAGATTCTGCGGATGCGGATCATTCATAGAAATCCATGCACGTCCATGCGGACGCTAAATTTCAAGATCCGCACACCTCTGATACAGACACACAGTTACCTTTGACAACAAGTCTATCGGTACCTGTCTTGTTATATTATGTTGTTTGTCGTCTATCCATGAAAGGTATAGATGCATATTTATCAATTAATAGCAGTTTTAGAGCAGTGTATAGCAGTACATAATTGTCAATAGTGGTATGAAGAACATATTAAATATGCCAGTGTATAGTTGTGTAAAGCAATATATAACAGTCTATAGCAGTTCATAGCAGTATTTAACAGAGTATGACAGTAAATAATAAGGAACAGCAATATAAAGTAGCGTATATATTATATATGAAGGTGTGTTTATGCTTGTTTTCAAGAAGATTACGAAATAATTTTGAATTAATGCAATTTATCAGTCTTTCTATCACTTCAAGCATCTGCTAGAATAACACACAGACAAAAACACCGCTCTTTAGCTTCTTCGTTGAACATTGAAATGACATTCTATAAGACTAGATGACTGAAGGAGTATTGGAATGACACTCTATAAGACAAGATGGCTGAAGGAGTATTGGAATGCCATTCTATAAGACAAAATGACTGAAGGAGTATTGGAATGACACTCTATTAGACAAGATGACTGAAGGAGTATTGAAATGACACTCTATAAGACAAGATGACTGAAGGAGTATTGGAATGACACTCTATTAGACAAAATGACTGAAGGAGTATTGGAATGACACTCTATAAGACACGATGACTGAAGGAGTATTGGAATGACACTCTATTAGACAAGATGACTGAAGGAGTATTGGAATGACACTCTATTAGACAAGATGACTGAAGGAGTATTGGAATGACACTCTATAAGACAAAGATGACTGAAGGAGTATTGGAACAACGTAATCAAAGGATATGTCCATGTAATTTTAATTCTATCACCGTCTTGTCTTTCCAAGCTGAACACACACAGAAAACTTACAGAGATTGTCATTGACAACTTACAGAGATTGTGTCATTGACAACTTACAGAGATTGTGTCATTGACAACTTACATAGATTGTGTCATTGACAACTTACAGAGATTGTGTCATTGACAACTTACAGAGATTGTGTCATTGACAACTTACAGAGATTGTGTCATCGACAACTTACAGAGATTGTGTCATTGACATTACGTGTTTAAAATATGTCCCCCCCCCCTTTTTTTTATTCATTTTCTTCTTCTCATTATTTTACTCCATCTTAGACAAGGGGGACGTCATGCACGAACAATAAAGATTATCTCCCTTGAGAAAGGGGGAACAATCAATCAAACAGGGCCAGACAACTGACAAATGTAAGGGATCTCAACATTACAATAACAATCAAAGATAAGGATTAAACTTAGTGGCTTTATTTTTTTTTCCTCTTCTCTTTTACGATGTGGTTGTGTTTGTCGTAAAATTATGGGATATACCATAATCTTTCTGGTGGGATTTCCCTGTTTTTTTTGTTGTTTAAAGCAGTGATCCCCAAAGTGGGACATCTGAAGGTTTTATTTTTTAACGAGGGAGAACCCAATCCCCCCCCCCCCCCCCCAGCTAGGACATAAATGTTAAATAATTTGAAATGTACGTATGAAAAGCTGATAAGTGTACATTTTCGAAAAAAGCAAACATTTCTTTTAATGTCAACTTTGTTTGTTCCTGTGGTCACGTCTATTGTCATTGGCTCGACTTGTTAAAGTTGCATAAAAGCAATCTTGTGTAACCCAAAAATGATTTTTTTTAAATATACCATATTTCCTCGTTAAAACAATAAATAAAGAAGTTCCACCCCCCTCTAACCCCCCCCCCCCCCCCATTGTAAATTCCAAAAAAACGACACATCCGTTTTTAAGACAATTTTCGGAATTAAGTTTAAGGCCTTGCGTTATCTGTACGACGGATGGCCGAGTGGTTTAGATGCCCGACTGTCGACATGAAAGACATGGGTTCGATCATCGGTGAGAACCAAAGGAATTTTACCAGGTCCTAGTGAAAGTTGCTTGAAAGTTGTTTCACTCAACTTTAAATGGGTACCTGACTTTAAGTTGGGGAAGTAAAGGCGACTGGGCGTTGTGATAACCACACAATCCATTAATATGCCGTGGTTACAGAAACAGATGAATTCTACACTTCATCTGGCCCGATGGCCCCTTTAGGGCTAAGGGAACCTTCTTAGCGTTATCTGACGCTAGTAACGTTACTGCATAATTGTCTTTCTTTCTACCTGTATGTCTGCCTGCGTACCCGTATGTCTGTCTGTCTACATGTGTGTCTGTCTACCTTATGTCTTTCTATCTACCTGTATGAACATCTGTCTGTCTACCTGTATGTCTTTCTATCTACCTGTATGTCTTTCTATCTACCTGTATGACATCTGTCTATCTATATGTCTGTCTGCTTACCTGTATGTCTGCCTGTGACTTCTCTCTTGGGTAAAGCCAGTAGCGTAGCTAGCGTTAGTGCCACTCTCTCTCTCTCTCTCTCTCTCTCTCTCTCTCTTTCTCTCTCTCTCTCTCTCTCTCTCTCTCTCTCTCTCTCTCCCTCTCCCTCACTCGCCAAAGAGTACTAAATTAAGATAGATTATTTGCTCCATAAATCAACAAAATATGCTTGAAGGTAAATGAGCTTTTTGCCCGGAATTCGGAATATACATGGGAGACACAGTGCACCGAATACCCTACTAGCTGATTGGCTGCATCCTGTTGACTCCTAGGTGGCACTCCTGTTCAGATTTTTTTTTAAATAATAATAATAACCATTTTAAATTACCACCTACGAACTCAAAATAAATAAATAAAAGAAAATAAAAAATTACCAATTACAAACATCCATTGTGATTGCCCGCCCCTCACTTCACCCGGGGGGGGGGTCTGCTGCCCCCACGGGGTGTCCAAAATCTTTGGGGGTTACTCGGAACGCGTCAAAGTTTTTCGAGTACTAAAGTCAAGCAAGTTCAGCCAAGCGAAGTACAACCCGACACTGTTTGTTATTGTCTGTCGACCCTGGCGCCGTGACACAGCAGCTACATGGTCTGGGTCTGGGACTGTCCACCCTCTCTCTCTCTCTCTCTCTCTATCTCTCTCTATCCCCCCTCTCTCTCTAGTGACTAAGACTTTGGTAAAGTCGTGTAGATTTTGACATGTGGCGAGTCTTGGTTGTTTTCGCCGGACACTAGACCTCTCGAGAGGTCGTCACGGTGTACATCTGATGGGGGAGCGGGGATCGATGTCTGGGCTTACATTTTTGGATGATTTCGTTGTTTGGGCATACCCAGCCCCGTAGCAAAGGGAGGGGGGCACTGGGGGGCCGTGCCCCCCCCCGCTATGTGTGGAGGGCCCCCCACCCCCCGCTTAAAAAGAAGAAAAAGAGGAAAAAATAAAGAAAAAGTAACTAAACTGAGAAGGTACCTCCTTGCTGGGTATTGCTCCCCTGCTTACTTTGACCTGGCTACGGGCCTGGGCATATCAAACCAGATGATATCGAAGGGGAAATTCTTTATGTTATCTAAATAGAGTAGTTTTTTTTTTTTTTTTAAGTTGTTGTTATTTGTTTTGTTTTGTTTTTTCAAGATATTTAAATTTTGAACATTCATGTTTATTCCATCTTACCAACTTACAAAATAAAAGGGTTATTAAGTGTACTAATTATATTTAGCCTCGAAATTTAGATTAGTTTAATTAACTGGCCACTATAGGAAGTAGATTTAAGCAGGCGATAGTAAAGACAGACGACCACAGAGATTCAATAGGGAAGAACGTAATTTGGCAGACATTATTTTGTGAATCTCATCATATTATTCAACCTACCGTATTGTATGTAATTATAAAGTATCTCCACATCTACAAAGTATGTTTCATTACAAAATATGTATATAATTTTGCCAACTATTCTTGGTGATTTTTATTGTGTTATATGTGTAACGTCACACACATATACCAGTGGACACTTAAAATAAATACATAAGAAATAAAGCAAACCCCGAAGAGACTGGCAAGACTGTGAATGCTACAGAAATAATATACACCTTCCCAGAAGTACAGAAGATCCACAGCACAGTAATAATAAAATAAATAATATATATATATATATATATATATATATATATATACCATACCATACCATAATGGTGCAGAAGTAACAACGGCTATACCATAGATAGTGTGTGTGAAGTCCCTGTAAGGATGAGATGAAATCTTTTAGATCCTATAAACCACTAATGGGACGGTTTTTATGGTGCCCTTCTTTCATCCCCTACATAGCCGATAGTACAATGGCCATGGAGACACCACGGGAGATATATCGGGAACTTGAGCCAAGACCTGAAAAATTTCCTTGGTCCTCACCGGAGATCGAACCAGGTACCTTCAGGTCGAGCGCTTTATTACAAGACCATCCGTCCCCTTACCATAAATAGTAGCAGAAGTAATTCTAATAAAAGTAGCTATGACATTAAGTATAAGAAACGGTTTTAATTTTGAAATCCAGATTGATCACATAACAGTATGTCTTCAATATAATTAAAGCAGATTTGGTTTTTTCAAAGGCTGTTTTTTGGTGGAAGGTCGGGTTAAAAATAGTCATTATGGAACTGCGGCATATTCGACAACTGATTGTGACATTCTATTGTTTATCAAAATGATCGTCAATGCTTAGAAAGAAAAAAAAACTCACCAAACTTTGCAACGTTCAACTCGACACATCGTTCATTTGTGTGACTGACAAAACGATGCCACATTTAGAGTTCATTTTTTCCACGCTTCAGTTTATTTTTTTTTTCAAATTGATTCCAACCCACCCACCTAACCACTTCATCTTTTACTCATTTCTTTTTTTTTTTTTAAATTAACCTGTGACTTTTTTTTTATTTTAATATATATATAGAGAGAGACAGTTATATCCCCTTAGGCTTGATCGGCAGGCGAGGTTATTTTTTGGTTTCGGGCAGATCCGAATTTTTTTTTTCATGATTGTATTTTAAACTGGGAATACTGTTATATTAATTCTTACTTTCGATTTAACGCAGCGCCCAAATCGGTATTATTTATATTAATATATATATATATATATAATTTTTTAAAGATTTTCTGTGAGTAAAACTATTACAGCCTATGATTCCAACCATCTAAAACATTTGTATACATAGAATATTTTGACAAAACATATACGGCATACAGACGAGCGTTATTTGTTTTTTTTTTTTGTTTAAAGACACAAACAGTTTTTAAGTGCAAACAGTATGAGTGCAATTGTAATGAAAGTATCCACAATATTGCGACGTTAATAAAGATGTCGAAAACAAAACAACAACAACTTCCCGCAAGCGAATTGCACCGCTATAGACACTCAGCACTTACATCCACCGTAGAGCGGTTTAAAAAATTGCACCGATCAAGACATTCAACAAGTTAAATCAATTAAAGTGCAGCTTTAAAAAAAAAAATAAACGCGCCGGTGGTGGGAGGGGGGGGGACTACCTAAAAGGAGGTGAATAAAGGTCTAATTATTCAGGTCTGTTTCTCAACAGCCTGTCGGCTGCTCTCTGTAAGTAGTTTCATGCTTTTTGTTAAGGCACCGTGAGTGTTTTGACCTATTTATACAAACAGGGAGCAGACGATTAGAGTCACCTACGGGGAAGTTCTTCGGCGGCTCCCAACATGATGATTTTACAAACAATCCGTGTTTGAGTTCCAATGTGTGTATATATATATACATATATTTCATTGTAAGATTAACAAATCAACTTCAGAATTTCATTAACCGATTTTTATAAATGGGTTTCTCTTTTGTAATGCGGCGCTTGTACGTTTTGGGGGCCTTGAAAAACTTTCGCAGATAGGCCTATATGGGGACTTAAGCTAAAGGGCCTGACATAAATTTCAAGGATAAGATTATATCTGTTGATCCTTCGTTATCACGTTTCCATTTTTTTTTGGGGGGGGGGGCTGTTTTGTTGAATTGCGCCCTTTCTATATCCTTATCGTGACAAAAGCTTCGATGGCCATGGAGGCAGCATTGAAGTCAGTTTAATTTATACATTACCACACTTCCCTCCTTTAAACAAGCAGCATAGAAGTCCTAAGTAGCTGGTGCGTCGCTATTGATCAAATTCCATTCGATATGTTAACGTGATACTTATTATGCTCTGTTGTATGTTGTATTATATTTCAAGTTGTTGATATGTTCCTTATAAACAGACATGTGCTATTGTTCAATGATAATATCCGAACGGTCTTATACTAATAATTTTTATTGTTTAATGTCGATTAATTTTGTTGTCAATTTAATTTATAATTTTTTTCCCAGACCATCCTTCTTTTAAAACAGGCCGAGACCCGCTGCTGCACCGTGACGTAGGTGTACCCAAGTCCCCCCCCCCACCTGCAGCCACAGGACAAAGTACTATTAAAACATTTGTCCATAGACCAGACGCAGCCACCAATGCGAAGATGTTCCGTTGATTTGCTGCCTACGAGTTGAACACAATCCACTGAGTACCGACTGAGAGTCTCCATAGGCGCTGCACAAGTGAATGTTTCACTTCGGATTTTTTTTTTTCTTTTGCGTACGTTGAGAGGGTCAAAAGAAGAGCCGGGGGGGGAGGGGGGGAGCTTTTGTTTAGAACGGTTAGAGGAGTGCTTAATTACTTGTTCGGTGTTCAGCCAGTTACTGCTATTGAACTCTTAGATTTTTCTGTTTCCTCTCTCCCCTCCACTCCACCCGGGGGCCTTTATTTGTCCGGGCGTGTACAAGAGTGCATATTTGTATGTGTGGTAGGTAATTGATTGAGTGAATATAGTCATCGCTAGACTTAAAATTAGAGGTTTACATCCACTAGACACTTCGGTTCGTTACACCACAATACACCTCCCAAAATGACGCGCCTGTACATAATATATATATATATATATATATATATATATATATATATAGCTCTGACCGTTTTATTTTTTCCTCCCTTTCTCATTCTCCTTAAAACGATAATTGTACTTGAGCGTCGTGTCACCAGAACTAATTCACTGTTTCACTATCCCGCTTTCCATCTGTTTCTACCGGGGCATTAAGTGAATCTGGGGGTGGGAAGGGAGCAATCTTGGACTAAATAACTCCTGCCATTAAGTGAGGAACAATTAACGTAACAAAATATTTTCATTGTGCGTTTCATCTCTGAACTATCTAACCACTTAGAAACCTGAACTCCGCTATATCTATTATAGTATTACGTTTCACCAGTTAAGGAGGTGTAACAATTGTCAAGGTTATAGGAAAACATTTATATTAAACATATTCTGCTGCATTTCAAAATGTTGGTACTGTTGTGTGACAATAATTTCCACTAGTATACCTCCATAATGTTTTTGAGTAGGAAAATTCCAAAACAGTTTGTTAGCATTTGTTATACCACAGCTGCCAATGCTTGGGGTTTTCCCCATAAGATAATGAGTTTTCTCAAAACGTGATAAACGGACGAAAATCATAACTGGTTCGGTTAATGGTGTAAAATTCTATCAAAATTGTTGATCTTGTACCAAGTTTTTCGAGTTTTAAGCGTTTGGATTTCGAGGCTTAGTTTTTTTTTAAAATAATATTTTTTTTTTTTGGGTTTTGATTAAAATCACACTGACAATCCTGTTTTATAACAATCATTCGTGTCATCATACAGCGTCCAAAGTTTAGACACTTGAAGTCAGTGTTTGGGTGGACAAACAGTTGTGTGGTCAATGTTTGGAAGTTAGACTAACGTAGTCAGTGTTAGGAAGATGGGCACCTGTAGTCAGTGCTTGGAAGATGGGCACCTGTAGTCAGTACT
>JAGDYQ010000376.1:18880-39266 GCA_021962125.1 Bulinus truncatus | reverse complement strand
AACAAATGAAATTCCCCGCTGGTCTATGACCGTAAAATAATTAAAATAAAACAAAACAAAAAAAAAAAACTTGCTGAATGTAATAAAGTAATAATATGGTCTTTGAGAACTTAATTTATCGTTGTGTAGAATGGGAGTCACATAAACAGATTTAGACAAGAGCCAAGAGCTAGATAAAGTGGAGATCAGGGGGTTTGGGGGGGGGGGAGGAGGCTTGACGTCGACGAGAGGAGCCACATTCTGGGTTTTTTTATAAAGTAAAAAAAAATGCGTTTGTGAGTCGAACTATTTGAAGGTTTAGTGACAAATGTAATGAAACAAATGAGAAAAAAATGAATCAATCGGAGCCGCCCAAATCTCAATTGAAGGGCCACATTTTGTGATCATTTCTGGTATCGACAAATTCCATCGAAGTATTACTTCATAATCAACAACACGTATTGTTTTTAATAAGTGGGAATTTTTTTTTAATAGAATGAAGAATTCACATGGCTGAACAGAATCTCTTTGGTCCCATTGCATGGACCTGAAAACTGCAACTTGGTATATATACCATATATCTTATGAATAGGCAAATTGGGCCATATTCTAGAGGCCCCCCTAAACCCACAATGGCTTGGCTCTCTCCACCCCCGCCCCATCCCTGAAAACCTGCTTAGGGAGATCCTAGAGGGGTCCCAAGTGATCAGACATGATGTACACAAGAGCAGCTTGACGGGTTATTTTAGATAGTAAAAAATAAGTTACTGATCTACATGACATTCAATTGAACAGGATGTTGTGAACAGAATAACAATACAAACTAAAATCACGAAAATCATAGGGAGCCGCAACAATGAAGAGTCGCACCAAATGAGGAGTCGCACCAAATGAAGAGTCGCACCAAATGAAGAACCGTGCTAAATGAGGAGTCGCACCAAATGAATAGTCGCACCAAATGAAGAGTCGCACCAAACGAGGAGTCGCACCAAATGAGGAGCCACACCAATGAAGAGTCGCACCAAATGAAGAGTAGCACCAAATGAGGAGTCGCACCAAATGAAGAGCCGTGCTAAATGAGGAGTCGCACCAAATGAATAGTCGCACCAAATGAAGAGTCGCACCAAACGAGGAGTCGCACCAAATGAGGAGCCACACCAATGAAGAGTCGCACCAAATGAAGAGTAGCACCAAATGAGGAGTCGCACCAAATGAAGAGCCGTGCTAAATGAGGAGTCGCACCAAATGAATAGTCGCACCAAATGAAGAGTCGCACCAAACGAGGAGTCGCACCAAATGAGAAGCCACACCAATGAAGAGTCGCACCAAATGAAGAGTAGCACCAAATGAGGAGTCGCACCAAATGAAGAGCCGTGCTAAATGAGGAGTCGCACCAAATGAAGAGCCGCACCAAATGAGGAGTCGCACAAATTGGAGATTTGATAAAAAATGAATCGTTGTAGGATGTGTATTGCATGATGATTGGCAATGTGATTGGGAATTAGTTGTTTGCTGCGTTACCATCGTTGTTTGTTGATGCGAATAAATTTTGATTCATTTGTCGATTCGAACAATGACCTATATATGTTTTTAGACAGATCTGACTAACCTCCGTACATTATTTGTTGACATGACTACATGGTATGCTAGTAACTGAAGCGACTGACGACGCACGTTTGTTATCTGATTTTTTAAAGCCCATCACTTAACTAAAGTAACGACACCACCACCCCTCTACCAGAGACAGTCAATTTATCAGACGCAGTACGGTACCGAAGAAGTTTGAAAAAGTACTGTATACACATGTAAACAAACATTACTTATCACAAGTGACCAAACAAGACGCGCTTTTTAGTGACGTAAATGTAAACTATGCAGTTACGGTCGAATCTGAACACATTTTCGTGTCGTTTTATTAAACAAGCATACATACAAATATTAACTAATTTTATATTTTACACTGACACACACACAAATAAAAAAATAAAAAAAAAATTCTAAAGACGAACTTGTTTTTCTAGTTTCTCTTACGTCATAGGACGGGGGGAATTTTTTAGAATTCAGAATGTCCCTGCATACACTTTTTTTTCAAGCAAAAAAAAAAAGTGTCATTCATAGTAACCTGACAAGATCTTACTTTCTGTAACGAGATGTAACCGGGTTTCTGTGTTCGTGCTGCGACGAGCTTTTTGATGCAGATGTGCTTTGAGAATGAATAAAACTGTATACATACGAATGAATATGCATGCAGAGCTTTTCTTGTGGATAGGCGAACACTGGCAGCTGTCTATGGCCTCCCCCCAAATGTTTAAGAAAGGCCCCCGCATTGCCTGGGGCCCCAAATAGGGTCCCTTTTTTAGAGAGTTTTATTTTGGTGTCCTTAATAGAAATGTAAAGTTCAATAAAAGTACAACTTCTCTAAACCAGCATCCTGTTCAAGAGGTGTTAGCAGTAGCGTTCCTAGGGTGGGGGGGAGGGGGTCGAAAATCGAAAAGTCCCCCCGGGCCCCAACTTAAGGGGGGGCCCACAAATGTTTTTTGCATTAAATATTAAGTACATAATCTCATGTCATGGTGTCGAATGTCAAAATGCAGGGGCCCCCAAAGAGGCCAAGCGCCCCCCTGGCCCTCAAATCCCTATATTCGACACTGGGTGTTAGCTAGTTTTAAAATATGGGTAAGCTCACTTTCTGGCAGGTCCAGTTTGGTACAATCAGGTCCTCGAAAAGGAGAGGCGATTCGAAGCACGTAATAGGTGCCCATGGTAAAAATGACTTTTAAAATTTGGAATGGATTCTGGAAAAGAAGAGCTCCGAGCACCAGTTTTTACAGATTATTATGGACCTAAGATTTGCACATCTTACACTGACATCTATACACACATTCAACATCTTACGTCGATATCTATTCAACATCTCACACCGGTGTTTCCCAAACTTTCAACATCTCTTTCACCATTTTTTTTTTTTAAATTCGTTAAATTGAGTACACCTAGAATAAAAAAATTTAAAATTGTATAAATTATTTTTACAGTCATTGTTTCCCCTCATTTATTGTATTCGTTCTATTCCTGCATGTTTACTAAAAAGTTCTCACCCCGGTGACTACCCCCTGCCAAACTCTTCCCGTACCCACAAGGGTTACATATAACACACTTTGGGAATCACTGTCTTAAGACACATTCAATATCTTACATCGAGTTCACATCTTTATTACACAGACACACAACACCATTCTTCCCCTATTTCTCTAATAAAATTACAAAAATAATTCTAAATTCAGAATGATATAATGAAGAAACACTTTAATTTACAAGCTACGAAAAAAGAGCAAAAAAAATGTAATAAAATAATAGCGATTTGGGTTCTGAGTTAAATCAAAAGTAAAGAATACAACAGTATTCCAGTTTAAAATTTAAAATACAATCATGAAAAAATCAGATCTGCCCGAAACCAAAAATAACCTAGCCTACCGATCAAGCCTCTATGCAAAGGTTTTGCAGGGTACAGCTAGTTAATACATAATAAACGTTCGACTCAACTCCATTTGTTTACATTTTGTGTTCAAAGGAGACGAATCACTTGTGGTCACGTTATCTAGGTTTTACATCATTTCCACTACACTATGCCAACTAATAAATGTATTTATTTCTAGGATCGCTGTTTTTGAAAAAGTCGACCAACTGGAGATATAAATGGAATCACCGTATTTGTTTTTTTTTTTTTTCAAATTAGCAATCGGTACATTCTTTCTTGTTTTCATTGATCTGGCTATTTATAGATCGATTTATTTATTTTTTCTGGATGTAGTAAACATCAACAGGGTTGACACAACAAACCCATTCATCGAACAGCCGGCTAGCTATCTGTTGATAAAATTAAGTAAAGTAGAAATGAAGAACGCCAGGAGGGCCTATATAGGCAGGGGAATAAGAAATCAATAGGGCATATCTGAATGTTGAATCGATTCCGCCACGGTACATTTACAAGTAGTTCAGCGTATCTGTTGACACACAAGTGCCTGTCCGCACTTGAAGATAAGTATCGAACATGTCCATGTTAACCGTTCAATGGTTCCTGGTTTATCTTTACACAATCATCAGCCTGAAGATACTTTTTGTTGAAGTGGACAGTTGTATAGAGAGAGAGAGAGAGAGAGAGAGAGAGAGAGAGAGAGAGAGAGAGAGAGAGAGAGAGAGAGATGGCATGATAGTGGTAGAAACCACTGAACGTCGAGTGGGGCGTGGGGGTCGAGATGGAAAGTAATTTGACAGACTATGACATCGGTGTCAATGTTATTGACATACTATGACATCGGTGTCGATGTTGTTATTGACAGACATTGTGTGTTGCTGAGTGTTTGTCTCGGTGGCCAGGAAGGTAGAAACACCGACTCGTTGAACGCAGGTCACGTGTGCGAATCACAGCGATGCCAATCAGCCATGTCACCTAATACGGTAGTTTACAAAGTAGATGATAGTCGGATGGGTTTGACGCAATGCCCTAACCGTATCACTGACCTCAATATCACCGCGGTAGACGATGGTAATGTACATTTAAAAAAAAACAACACAACTACTACCCAGATAACACGTTGTCACAGACCTTGATATTTGAAACAGCAACATTTCAAGGCCCCTTTAAAAAAACGATTTGGTAAGTTTAAATTAAGTAAGGGTCACCCATTAAGCAGGACTGACATCGGCCCGGGTATCAGTCGAGAAACCAGCCCGGGGGTCAGTCGAGAATGCAGCCCGGGGATCAGTCGATGAACCAGCCCGGGGATCAGTCGAGAATCCAGCCCGGGGATCAGTCGAGAATCCAACCCAGGGATCAGTCGAGAATCCAACCCGGGGATCAGTCGAGAATCCAGCCCGGGGATCAGTCGAGAATCCAACCCAGGGATCAGTCGAGAATCCAACCCGGGGATCAGTCGAGAATCCAACCCGGGCATTGGTCGAGAATCCAACCCGGGGATCAGTCGAAAAACCAGCCCGTGAATCCCAAGTGATCCCTTAATATCATTATTTTAAAAAGTTGCCGTTAGAGTCCCACGACACTATTTTGCCCTGGGGAGCGGGGGGGGGGGCGCTAAATGGTGTTAAGACAGAAAAATATAAAATGTGAACAGAAAAATTTCAAAGAAGCTTAACACAGTTTAACTGTAAGGCCATGTATTTGTCGTATTGAATTACGTTCGGCTATATTTACCTTTATTTATTTATTATTGCTAACTTTAAAAATTTGACAGTCACGGTGGGTTGTTTTGTCGTGTCCCTATAGCTCGACGACATGACAAGGACACCACGTGATCAAACTGGTTTAGATTTAGAGAGATTAAATGGCGAAATGCATTAGAAAACATCATTACGAAGAATTACTCGTTGATAACATTACGCACTATATATATATATATATATATATATATATATATATATATATATATAATATCTGTCAGAAGTTGAATCGAAGCATCTCGTATGATTTTCGCTATTCAATTACAATTTCAAGCTTTCCTTCCTGTTAGTGTTTTTTTTTTATTCTTTTATACATTCAAAAATTAGTTAATTTTTGATTAATTTAAACGTTTTCCCATTTAAATCGACTATATTTACTGTAAAAACAGTCTTCAAAAAGTAGTTAGTAACATAAAACATTAAACCACATGTTATTAATCAAAATGTACAAAACTGACTTGATAATCGAAAGACTGGAAATTTGAATTTCATTAACGAATTTAACGTTAATAGTTATCACCAAAGCCGTTCTGAGGCGGAGGTTAACGAATATTTAGGAGCTAAAGGCAAAAGTACCTTTCTGTGCCATTGTAGAACACAATTCGAAAGGAATTAAGAGTTGAAACTTGCCCTTTGGCAGTTTGGCGGACCTGGACTGTCGCTTAAGTTGTCTTTCCCTACTCACGGACCTGGATATCAGTGGCGTATTTAGGGGAGGGGGCAAGGGGATATTATGCCCCGGGCGCTAATCAGTGTAATCACAAAGGGGTGCCAAATTTTATATTTTACATGTAATATTATAGGGTTAACGAATGGGGGGGGGGGCTAAAAAGGTATTGTGCTAGTTAAGCTCGCTACGCCACTGCTGGTTATGGATTTTAAATATTTAAATACTACAGTTACAAGTAAACATTAGTCTCTGACCTTGACATGTTGTTGTCATTTCTTTACGACATTAAAAACTTTGTCGTGTGTGCCTGTGTGTGTGTGTGTGTGCTGTAAACTTCCAAATTATAGACATCCAGTCAACCTGTGCTTTTCATGCGTGATGGCCGTTTCAGTTCCAGGTGAATACATTCCAAGTCAAAAGTGATGAAAGATAACACAAAATGAGAATGGCAAACTGAAAAATCATCTGCCACATTCTCCCCAACCCTGCACCTTTCTACCTAACGTAAAATCTGCAAGTTATCTTTGTCGTCTGCCGGAAAAAAAAAATTACCCCGCGAAGCACAGTTAATGCACAATTTTAGGAGCAGCAAATAACACCGCGAAGCACAGTTAATGCACAATTTTAGGAGCAGCAAATAATGATTATAATGAAGAAGTTTCAAATATTTATAATTGTTTTAAAAATAACAAGAATCTCACAAAAAGTTGAGACTTAAAAACTCATTTTATCCAATGATTCATAAAACATTTTTTTTCTTTTTCCACGTACATTTTCTTCACAATAAAAATGGTAGATCTCATAATAAATCCATTGTGATGAATATTCGCGATTTCAAAACATATTCTTTTCCTTGTTTTGTTATACAAGTTACAATCACGTTACGACATTATAAGTTAAACTTTTTTTTTAAAGCATAACGAATCATTCAACACAAATACACACTTCTTGTAATCCCAAGAGAAATTCACAACATCGCTTTGTACATAATTGGACATATTGCAGCACATCAGATCGTTGTATGTGGTGTGTCACGCTACACATACGTGGCTCCACCTGGCTCTTCAATGGAGCCTTTGGTCAAGCGGTTTACCTTTCACTGTTATCGACTCTTAGCTGGACGACCCCCCACCCCCGGGCCAACCCTCCAATATCAGAATGTGAAGACATAATGAACAATAGAGGGCGGGGGGGGGGTTAGGAGAGAGAGGGGGGGGTGACCGAAACTTGACGCTGGTTGCCGGAACAAACTGACCTACGACCTACATGTTGGCTAAACAGATCCAGTTGGTAAGTGTAAGCCGAAAACCAAACCACTGCAAATTATGGCTGGTCACGTATTCATTGGCAACAGTATAAGTTTTGTTCATGGGAATGGATTAAAAAAAAATTGGAGATCTCCATCGCCGACAGCCTTTACCACAGCCATTTACAATCTAATTTCCAAATAAATCGATCGATTTCGCGTCGTCGTGCGTACGCATTTCACATGTTTCAGTATCTGTCTAAATCTTACATTACATTAATGAAAACATATTGTCATACTATTGAAGTGCTTGGTTCCAATCGACGAAATGTGTATCTCTTAGATCCTATATATATATAAATCTTTATGCGACTGTTTTTGTAGTGCACTTGTTCCATCTTCTTCACAGCCGATAGTGCAATCGCTTTGGAGGGACCATTGGGGGACATGGAGTGAACTTTCGCCCACGAAAAATAAAATGTTCGATAAATTATCACCTGGAGATAGAGGATGGGGACCCTCAGGTCGACAGTCGAGCGCTTCACTGCACGCCCTTTCGTCCTACTTGGTTCCTTTTCAATAATAACAGAGATCTTCTGTTTCGTTGTACTGATAGATACATTCCGTAACCACGGCTTCAAATGGGGCCTGGAACCAAGACCATTTTCAAAGTATGCATTCAGACGCGGCCTTAGCATTACACAGTTGGGTGGGTAGGTGGGTGGAGGGGGGGCGGGAAGGGGCTAAGGGGGAGTGTTTTCTCGGGAATTGGAACAAACTTTTAGTTCTTAATGTAGTAAACAAAAAATTCATGGGCGGGAATCTCGTAAAGCACAGAGCTCGTAAGTGTAGCCCCCAGTCCCCCCTCCCCCAACCCTAAGGCCATTTGATCTATTCACCTATTACATTTACATTAATTTTAGAATTAGTAGCTATTCGAACATTTCATTTGAGATAGTTCATTATTGCCATATAGTTAGTTAAATATGAGTTATTATCAAATGCAACTACTCACATTAATTGATATTATCCCATAAAATTACTTGATTAAACTTGTCAACGAAAAGATGTTCAAAAACAAATGTTTGTGTAAAGTGCTTGTAAATACCTATTGGTACTTGGATTTGTAATTTAATGTCTCAAAATAAAAGTTCAACTAAATGCGATGACCTGCACTTAAAATGTTTCAACAGGTTGGGTCAAAACATTTACATATGAAATACAACTTTTCTGATAAACTTAAGATTTTTTTCCCTTAATCATAAATTTCATCTTATATACCAAATGAACATGGATTTCTGAGAAAGTCAAGTTAACATTGAAACAAAAATCGAAAAATAATGTTCTTGTGTCAGAGCTCGTATTTGTATAAATTTAGGTCATACAATATTTTGAAATGAATATGTCATGGATTATATCATTGACTTTTTAATCATAAATAACATTAATGTGATTGATCTCTTCACGTTAACAACCCGTAAAGCTAGGACCGTTTTCCCTAACAGTGAAACATGTTTACAAGATTGTTTTCTGTAGGATAAATAAACAAGTCGGTCAGGCATTATTCGGCCTTTATATTTATTGACTTTTCAGTGAAACTAGTGACCATAAGTACATACAACCTGTGTCCAGAGGTGGACTAAGATCAGTTGAGGACATATAAGGGTAAGCAATCCGTATACATGGGCTATCTGAGGCCCTATGACGGTCGGGGCCTACAGGCCTGAGTCCAGAGTACCCGTAATTAAATCAGCCGCAGCACATGCCTATAAATAGAACGCGTTTCTAAAAATAACGCACGTCTCACAGAAACTTAGACACATTTTTTAATACAAAGTTTAGTATTATTTTTTGTTCCATATTCGTGCATGTGTTATTTCACAATTTCAATTGATGTGCAACTCAATATGTTATTATATGAATTGTATATCTGTACTGTAGCAGGGTTAGTCATAGGTTTATTATCAGCATAGACACACAAAAAAACTGAACACACAAACATATAACAAACAGGGGCGGATCTAAACAACTTTGACGGGGGAGGGGGGGCAAAACTTTGACCCCCCGGGGGGGGGGGAGGCAAAACTGTTTTCATTGTTGAAAATCGGTCGTAGAACAAAAAATATTTCGATAATTTAATGACGTCTTACCTAAACTTGCGGTAACGGGGGTGGGGGGGGGGCAATGCCTCCACCCGCCCCCCTTAAATCCGCGCCTGATTACAAATATCAGTGTATGTCTTCTACTTGCTACCACTGCTTTTACCCAACCTCGAGTTTGACATAAAAGTGAAGTTTTTTTTTTTTTAAGTTATGAATATTTATAGCTTTTTTTATTTAAACAATATTGGACGTGACGGAATTGTGTGCTAGTAAGTGTGTCATGAACTAGTTTATTTAAAAACGGAACAATTCAAATAATGAACCAACAATGCCACAGTAGGACTATACTCAAGCCCAGTGCTCGATTTAAAAAAAACCAGTGCCGGGGATAAAAAAGACATAATAATTTCTGCAGAGCCGGGGACAAATGTCTATGGTTCATCCCCGGCAGGAATATATTAGCTAAAGCAGAGCCGGGGATGACAGGTCTCAGTGCTGGGGATATTCCCCGGCATCCCCGGCGGTAAATCGAACCCTGTAGAGCCACTAATAATATAAAACACTACAATTGGTCTACAGAAAATCATACACTTTTACATCATATGTAAATATGACAACGCCCCTTTTTTGTCAGCTTAAACCAAAAAAGTAAGTTCTTTAAAAGACGATGAGATGAAAAAGGGAAGCCTATGTAATTGGTAAATTTATTAAAACGAGAAGTCTATAGTCTATGCAATAGAGAAGTCTATTTAGTTGGTAAGTCTATGTAGTTGGTAAGTCTATGCATTGGTAACTCTATGTAATAGTGAAGTCTATGTTGTTGGTAAGTCTATGTAATAGTGAAGTCTATGTTGTTGGTAAGTCTATGTAATAGTGAAGTCTATGTTGTTGGTAAGTCTATGTAATAGGGAAGTCTATGTAGTTGGTAAGTCTATATAAAAGGTAAGTCTATATAATAAGGTAAGTCTATGTAATAGGGAAGTCTATGTAATAGGGAAGTCTATGTAATAGGGAAGTCTATATTATTGTGAAGTCTATATAAAAGGTAAGTCTATATAAAAGATAAGTCTATGTAATAGTGAAGTCTATGTAGTTGGTAAGTCTATGTAATAGGGAAGTCTATA
The DNA here is from genome assembly GCA_021962125.1 of Bulinus truncatus. Classification (NCBI taxonomy): domain Eukaryota; kingdom Metazoa; phylum Mollusca; class Gastropoda; family Planorbidae; genus Bulinus; species Bulinus truncatus. The sequence goes on along the minus strand of JAGDYQ010000376.1, from coordinate 28,910 downwards.
TAAAAGGTAAGTCTATATAAAAGGGAAGTCTATGTAATAGGGAAGTCTATGTTGTTGGTAAGTTTATATAAAAGGGAAGTCTATGTAATAGGGAAGTCTATGTTGTTGGTAAGTCTATGTAAAAGTAAAGTCTATGTAGTTGGTAAGTCTATGTAATAGGGAAGTCTATATAAAAGGTAAGTCTATATAAAAGGGAAGTCTATGTAATAGGGAAGTCTATATTATTGTGAAGTCTATATAAAAGGTAAGTCTATATAAAAGATAAGTCTATGTAATAGTGAAGTCTATGTAGTTGGTAAGTCTATGTAATAGGGAAGTCTATATAAAAGGTAAGTCTATATAAAAGGGAAGTCTATGTAATAGGGAAGTCTATGTTGTTGGTAAGTTTATATAAAAGGGAAGTCTATATAAAAGGGAAGTCTATGTAATAGGGAAGTCTATGTTGTTGGTAAGTCTATGTAAAAGTGAAGTCTATGTAGTTGGTAAGTCTATGTAATAGGGAAGTCTATATAAAAGGTAAGTCTATATAAAAGGGAAGTCTATGTAATAGGGAAGTCTATGTTGTTGGTAAGTTTATATAAAAGGGAAGTCTATATAAAAGGGAAGTCTATGTAATAGGGAAGTCTATGTTGTTGGTAAGTCTATGTAAAAGTGAAGTCTATGTAGTTGGTAAGTCTATGTAATAGGGAAGTCTATATAAAAGGTAAGTCTATATAAAAGGGGAAGTCTATGTAATAGGGAAGTCTATATTATTGTGAAGTCTATATAAAAGGTAAGTCTATATAAAAGATAAGTCTATGTAATAGTGAAGTCTATGTAGTTGGTAAGTCTATGTAATAGGGAAGTCTATATAAAAGGTAAGTCTATATAAAAGGGAAGTCTATGTAATAGGGAAGTCTATGTTGTTGGTAAGTTTATATAAAAGGAAGTCTATATAAAAGGGAAGTCTATGTAATAGGGAAGTCTATGTTGTTGGTAAGTCTATGTAAAAGTGAAGTCTATGTAGTTGGTAAGTCTATGTAATAGGGAAGTCTATATAAAAGGTAAGTCTATATAAAAGGGAAGTCTATGTAATAGGGAAGTCTATGTTGTTGGTAAGTTTATATAAAAGGGAAGTCTATATAAAAGGGAAGTCTATGTAATAGGGAAGTCTATGTTGTTGGTAAGTCTATGTAAAAGTGAAGTCTATGTAGTTGGTAAGTCTATGTAATAGGGAAGTCTATATAAAAGGTAAGTCTATATAAAAGGGAAGTCTATGTAATAGGGAAGTCTATATTATTGTGAAGTCTATATAAAAGGTAAGTCTATATAAAAGATAAGTCTATGTAATAGTGAAGTCTATGTAGTTGGTAAGTCTATGTAATAGGGAAGTCTATATAAAAGGTAAGTCTATATAAAAGGGAAGTCTATGTAATAGGGAAGTCTATGTTGTTGGTAAGTTTATATAAAAGGGAAGTCTATATAAAAGGGAAGTCTATGTAATAGGGAAGTCTATGTTGTTGGTAAGTCTATGTAAAAGTGAAGTCTATGTAGTTGGTAAGTCTATGTAATAGGGAAGTCTATATAAAAGGTAAGTCTATATAAAAGGGAAGTCTATGTAATAGGGAAGTCTATGTTGTTGGTAAGTTTATATAAAAGGGAAGTCTATATAAAAGGGAAGTCTATGTAATATGGAAGTCTATATAAAAGGGAAGTCTATGTAATAGGGAAGTCTATGTTGTTGGTGTGTCTATATAAAAGGGAAGTCTATGTAATAGGGAAGTCGATGTTGTTGGTAAGTCTATATAAAAGGGAAGTCTATGTAATATGGAAGTCTATATAAAAGGGAAGTCTATGTAATAGGGAAGTCTATGTTGTTGGTAAGTCTATATAAAAGGGAAGTCTATGTAATATGGAAGTCTATGTTGTTGGTAAGTCTATATAAAAGGGAAGTCTATGTAATAGGGAAACCGAAGATGAAGGTTATTGTGTGGGTGATCCCCCCGAACCATAGGTGAATGACACTATTTCATCACTCGTATTAATACATTCTTGACCTTACTAAAACCAGGTCACAAGTTACTCACAAGCACCTGACATACAAAAAGGGGAACAACACAATAATCAAACAATGCATGATCATAAGGGATAGGACACCAGTCTATAGGGAAGTCTTTAAAATAGGGAAGTCTATGTAGTTGGTAAGTCTATGTTGTTGGTAGGTCTATGTAATAGTGAAGTCTATGTTGTTGGTAGGTCTATGTAATAGCGAAGTCTATGTTGTTGGTAGGTCTATGTAATAGCGAAGTCTTTGTTGTTGGTAGGTCTATGTAATAGTGAAGTCTATGTTGTTGGTAGGTCTATGTAATAGTGAAGTCTATGTTATAGGCTATTAGAAAACAAACCAGCAAACAAAAACAATGGTGGGTGCGTGTGTATGTGTGTGTTTCTTTGTGTGTGTATGTGTATGGGTGTGTGTGTGTGTGTATATATATATATATATGTGTGTGAGTGCAAACAATTCCAGTGGAAGATTCCCCCCCCCCCCAACCCAGCATTAGACTTTATTTGGCCAGCATGGAGCCTGAACCATAACTTCCAAGAAAATATAAACGATGCAACATTTCTTTGACCCTTTTAAACGTATCAGGATCACACACTGACTGGCAGCTGGTTAATTCAGTACTGTACTGTTTGACTTGAGTCAACTACTGCGATCGGTAGACTAAATAATGATTATAAATGAGTGTGTGTTAGAAGGAGAGATAGATAGATAAATAGATAGATAGATAGATAGATAGATAGCAGGGTTGTTAGTATCGAAGTATCGGTATCGGCCAATACAGTATCGGCGATACTTTTTCAGTATTGGTTGCTGTATTGCCGATCCTTTTTGTATCAAGTATTGATTTGTGTATCGCCGATACATTTTAAACGAAAAATTTTCGATACTCGATACCAATACTTTTCTGTTGCCACTATTAGCTAATTGCAGATTAACAATAACGATTTTAATACATTGTTTTAAAAGTAATCTTCATAAATTCAATCACTACTTGTAATCATAATCATCAACCCTACTACTATTAATACCACCCACCTACCCAACAAAAAAACTTGGATCACTAGGCTGAAGTTAAACAAACCTTATCGCGTGCCTGCAGTGCACTGAGTGCAGTTTCCACTCAACTTACTTGGCAGGGTGGTGCAGCTTCAATACAGTCAGCTGTTCAGTTTTACTGCACGGCGGCAGAACCGGCTTAATAGTAAAGTTCTGCTGAAGTAGACAGATATCTTGAAGATAACTCATCAGACATGCTGTCATTAGCACCCTACCCAACCTACCCAAGCATTAAGATACTATATTGCTGAGTTGATCGGCTAGTGAAGGGATTGTGTGGTTAGCATAACGCCCAGCCGCCTTTACTTCCCCAGCTTAAAGTCGGGTACTATTTAAAACTGGGTGAACTTGTGGAAAAATTCCCATTGTTCTCACCGAGGATCGAACCCATGACCCTGAAGTCGACAGTCGAGTATCTACACCACTTGGCCATCCGTCAAGTACTAAAGTGTTTAGCATTAAATTTGTGCTTTGACATTGTATTTTATTGTTTTCACTTTTTTTTTACAGATGACACATGTACATTACAGATGAAACATGTACATTACAGATGACACACGTACATTACAGATGACACACGTACATTACTTGAAAAACTTGCACTCTTTATATCTTTAAATAAAAATAGTTTGTTGTTCTCAAAAGTGTCGGTATTGTATCGGTATCGATTTTGGCAATACATTTTTACTTGAGTATTTGTATTGGTATTGGCGATACTATTTTCATGAAGTATTGGTATCGGTATTGACGATACAATTTAAGAGTATTGTTAACAACCCTGATAGATAGAGAGTGAGAGAGAGAGAGGGAGAGAATTAAGAAGTGGATACAGAAAAACAGACATACATACAAACAAAAACCAGGTAGATAGATTGCTAGATCGATTGATAGAAACGGGTATGAAACTGAAAGCACATAATAAAACGGTATCCGGACAAAACCCCCACGGACAAAAACCCCACGGACGAAACCCCCATCGGACATAACCCCCACCGGACAAAACCCCCACTGGACCTCTCCCCTATTTTTATTAAAAAATATAATATATAGTACCTGGATGAAAATATATTTAAAAATACGTATTTTTAAGGGAATTTGCTTACAAAATAACACGCTTCACAAACAGAATAGAGCACATATTACTAAATAATTAGCACACACACTAACGAATTAGTGCACTGAAATAACACATTAACACACAGAACTAACAGATTAGAACACTAAACTGACAAATTAATTAGTACACATAACTGAAAAAGTGGCACACAGATAGAATAAATTAGCACACAGATTGGGCAAATTAGTACACATATTAAACAAATCAGCACATTAACACACCAAGCTAACACATTTAGCACACTTAACTAACAAATTTAGCACACAGAAGTAACACATTAGCACATAAAACTAATAAATTTAGCACACAGAGCTAACATATTAGCACATATCACTAACAAATTTAGCACATAGAACTAACAACACATTAGCAAATAGAACTAACAAATTTAGCAATCAGAACTAACACATTAGCACATAGCACTAACAAATTTAGCACACAGAACTAACAACACATTAGCACATAGAACTAACAAATCAGCGCATAAAGCTAACCTTAGAGAGTCTAACACTTCCTGCAGTCTCAAACCTGTGAGATAGATAAAGACAGAAAAACGTGTAAATCAAACAATGTATTACCTCGTTATGCTCTCTCTGTAAAGCATCTGCAGTCAGAGAGCAGACAGCCTGCTAAATTATTTCTCAATTCAAACATAACAACGCTTAGTTATGTTCTCCAATCAAAACCTTTAATTACTAGCGAAAAAACAAAATGAGATTTAAGTAAACAATGGCAGGTGATAACAGCACAGGGAAAGAATAAAAAGCTGTACTCATTATTATGAAAAAAAAAAGTAAGTAAAGTTCCCTTCTTAACCCTAACGGGCCTTCGGGGCAGATGAAGTGTAGAATTCATCTGTTTCTATAACCTCGGCATATGAAGGGATTGTGTGGTTAGCACAACGCCCAGCCGCCTTTACTTCCCCAACTTAAAGTCAGGTACCCATTTAAAGCTGGGTGGACTTGTGGGACGACTTTACACCAAATTTCACCTGGAAAAATTCCATGGGCCTCACCGAGAATCGAACCCAGGACTCTCAGGTAGACAGTCGAGTATCTACACCACTCGGCCATCCGTCCCACCATTATTATGAAACGAATGATTAAAAATGAAACATTCTTAAAATAAGATACAATTCAAACCCAGGGTAAGCACGGGATGAGATGCTCAATACTCGATGTGAGTCAAGACCGAGACACTCAAATCTCTTCACGATGTGTTACTTGGACAACCCGTCTATACACCATAAAGGGTCCCTGGACAAACCCGCCTTTGCACCATTACGGGCCCTGGGCTACCCCGTGCATTATTTAGAGCAGTGAGATCACGGCATCAGATTGAATGTTGGACATACACCTCGAAATACTCGAAGAGTCGGGACTAATATCCATAAGAACCATATTGTCACGGCTATGAATGAAGACGCTTCTAAAGATAGAGGTATGCGTACTTTGAGATTACCCGAGGCTCAGGGGGAGGGGGAATATCGTCTGGTCCGGTCCATGGTATTGACTGCATTAATGGTAAAAATGAAATGTCTTTTTTTCCATGCAATCAATTACCGCTTGTGGAATGGTGTTATATATAGGTGTATCGTAAAATTAGGAAAGCAACAAAGAAGCATCAAGGATGAATATTGGTAAAGATGATTTCAACGCAGCTGAGATGACATGGTATGCTGAAAATATGAGATGTTTATGTCCTGAGTATAAACTGCAACATGGACAGTTATTTGTTGCGCCCTTTTTCATCCCCACCACAACCAAATAGCAATGGAGGCTGGCAAGCACAACGCTCAAGATTCTTCCAACACCACGTACCCCTATTTTATGCTGGGTGAACCTGGGAATTTCCACTATTTAGAAGAAAAAAAAAAGTCCAGCGCTGTACAAATGATGACCTTCAGCCTCCCACTGATGTGCATTACCTCTACTCAAATATCACAAGAACCACGGTGATGGTAAGTTAAAGCTGAGGCACAAAAGTTCCCCCCCCCCACCCCCACCTCTACGGGGAAAAGGAATGTACATCGACAACTCTACCCGTGAGAGTATTTCTGCACTCATAGGACCTTACCAAAGGGGACTAATTAGTATGGCTGTAGGTCACAGGGCTGCGTGCGGAGACAAACAAAGACCTGTCTCAGTGCCCATTACATTTCAGAGGCACCCCCCCTTCGTAGTTCACAACGGGGGGGGGGGGGTTAGGCCCTTACACACTGAAACTGGCGTCCAGCCACACAAAAACGCAACGGGTGCTCTCCTTTGGTGTGATTATGATCGGAGCCCGTGTCCACTGCATGATACAACCATAGTATATTCAACTTCACACTCTGATAACACTGCTTGATACAACCAGAGTACATTCAACTAGACACGGATAACACTGCCTGATACAACCATAGTACATTCAACTTGACACTGGGATAACACTGCCTGATACAACCAGAGTACAGTTAACTAGACACTGGGATAACACTGCCTGATACAACCAGAGTACATTCAACTAGACACCGGGATAACACTGCCTGATACAACCAGAGTACAGTCAACTAGACACTCTGATAACACTGCCTGATACAACCAGAGTACATTCAACTTGACACTGGGATAACACTGCCTGATACAACCAGAGTACATTCAACTTGACACTGGGATAACACTGCCTGATACAACCAGAGTACAGTCAACTTGACACTGGGATAACACTGCCTGATACAACCAGAGTACATTCAACTAGACACTGGGATAACACTGCCTGATACAACCAGAGTACATTCAACTTGACACTGGGATAACACTGCCTGATACAACCAGAGTACAGTCAACTTGACACTGGGATAACACTGCCTGATACAACCAGAGTACATTCAACTTGACACTGGGATAACACTGCCTGATACAACCAGAGTACATTCAACTTGACACTGGGATAACACTGCCTGATACAACCAGAGTACAGTCAACTTGACACTGGGATAACACTGCCTGATACAACCAGAGTACATTCAACTAGACACTGGGATAACAAATTCGAAACTTCAAAACAAACAAAAAACCTTATTAAATGTGTGCAGCTAATAAAGTTATTTCAAGAAAAATCAAAGATACTCTGTTCCTTGAGGGTCAACAGATGACAAAAAACAACCCTGTGTGGTGCCAAAGTCGTAGCTAGATATTATGGTGCCCTGTGCGAATCAATTTTGTTTTGGCTCCCTCCTACAGATTTAAAAAGTACGAGAAAAAACCAACATTCCAAAAATGATTTTTCCGCGCCCTTTCTAGTTCGGCGCCCTTTCTAGTTCAGCGCCCTTTCTAGTTCGGCGCCCTTTCTAGTTCGGCGTCTCGTGCGGCCTCACAACCCGTGCTACGCTGCTAGGTTGGGGCACTGATGATATTACGAACAAGACTCTATATCAAAGCACATGTTCGGACGTACTCATTTAATGTTAAAGTGAATTAAGTTTTAGTCCTGTAATACATTTCTAGAATTTCACTCATTGGTAAACGAATGCGTCCAATAGGATTGGTATCTCTAAATTATTACGATAGGTTATCTTTCTAATTCGCTAATTTTTGCCATTTTTTCGGCCAAAATACAGCTGTCAGCTTCCCTTGTGTAAGTCAAACTTAGTTTCACATTTATATTATCTTTTAACTAAGATATAAAACAAATCAAGTGTAAAGAATAAATAAATCACAAGAAGTTACTACATGAGAGTTTTATGTTAAGCAATTAAAAATAATAATGAAACAAAACCCCCAGTAAAGTAATGTGAAATTGATGCCAGATTAAGACCCATTAATAAAATTGTTAATGTCGCGTTAAAAAAAACTGTGCACTTTTAGCAGTGGAATCAACTATATTCCTGGTGAAGAACATTATGTACGTTCATAAACAAGACGGTCAGATGTGTAATATGTACTATATGTTAAATACATCTGAAATTTCTTCGTCGTTTTTGAAACTGCTACCCCTTTCTCGCTTCATTACACCCTATCAGAGTAAGTGATGCGAGGTTAAAGGTAAACTGACGAGGCTTAAAAAAATATGTACAATTGATCTGTAACCTGACTGAATTTGCGATTAACTTAGATCAATAAAGGATTGCCCTAAACATTCTTTTATAAAAAAAAAAACTTGGAGAACTTGGATAACTCAACAAGTTAATAAAACATGTATGTGGGTGTCTGCGTAGGCCTGCCAGTTAGGTTGAACTCCTCAACATAATAGAAAATACGTCTAGGCTATACCTACACCGATCCTTAAAGACCACATACTTTTGTCAACTAAAGCAAAAAAATCTGGCCACTCCTGATTTTTATTCTAGTTACGCTAAGAAAACAACATTTTTTTTTCACCTGCTCCCATTTTTCTTGGCGGCAAATTGAAAATGTTTGGGCTTTGGATTTGTGATAGCGTAATACTGGAAAAAAAAAAGAAGACCAAAGTATATAGTGCGGTGATTGGTCTCCCTTTTCAAATGTAATGGTTGTTGATGGCTTAATAATTTGTCTGTATTAGGTGGCTTGGTTAGTGTGTGTAGCAGTTATAGATCTGGAAAATACCGAATAGTGCATATACAGTCGATTCCGCTTAATTGGGACACATCGGGACCGAGGCTTTTTGTCCCAATTAAGCGGCTGTCTCAATTAAACATACACATTTACTATTGGCTTCTTGGTTTGGTTCCTTTGAGATTTGTCCCAAATAAGCGGCTGTCCCAATTAAACGGTGTCCCAATTAAGCGGAATCCACTGTATATGGAAATAATACTTTGAGAAATAACTTTAGGTCTCTTTAATACTGCTGTAAAGAAACTGGTCATATACCTGGTCTTAATCTATGGGATGTAGGCTTTAAAGTGCATAGTTTTGATGCCTATCGACCAACATTCATACCTACAAACCTATATACATACCTTCCTTACCTACATATCCTCCAACCCATCTATCTATCTATCTATCTATCTATCTATCTATCTATCTATCTATCTATCTATCTATCTATCTATCTATCTATCTATCTATCTATCTATCTATCTATCTATCTATCTATCTATCTATCTATCTATCTATCTATCTATCTATCTATCTATCTATCTAATCTATTTTATATATATATATATATATATATATATATATATATATTAAATATATAAAGATATATCTGTCTCTCTGTGTCTCCCTTGTTTATAATGTAAGCTGAAATGTTTGGGCGCATTTTTAGACTAAACGTGTCGAAGGAAGCATTGAGAAATATATTCACGTACACCATACACATGTATTTTTCAGGCACATTAATTATTATTCTTAACTGGAAACATCCTATTCAATGACGTACAGAATTACCGTTAACACGTTAACCCTTCACAGGTTAGCAGAAAACCTACCACACAAGATGAAATTATTTTAATATCACCGAACTGTTCGATTTATATTTTTTATTTATGTGGTTGTTATTATTTTGTTTACTGTACCTACCACCCCCCCCCCCCCCAACCATCCATACCTTAGTTAATCAGAAAGCGGCACACAGTCCCGGCCCGTGATTTTCAGTGACATTTCTAAAGGACTAAACTATGACACTGCAATAGCCGATAGTACTCGCTGAATGTTATTGCCCTGTCTTCTGTTCCACTTATCTGTTGACAGATTGGTCTTCAAGTGGAGTAGAGATATGACAGTAAATGAGAAATTACAGACATTCAAAGGCAGGGGACATGAGAGTGAAGTCCTTTGAGGTTGTAGACTAGTCAGTGAAAACTCTATTGCGATGATTCTCAAACGAATTTTTTATTGAATGATTTGTAG